>ML827884.1:124339-139157 GCA_009831015.1 Picea engelmannii
GAAAAACCTTCATTTAGGCCCTCAAAATGGCCCCGGAAGTTAAAACCTGCTAAAAATAGTAAATTGCCAAAATTGCCAGAAAATTGTTTTGAGCCAGTCGAAAAAGGTGGGTGGCCACCGATATCCACCTGGATCAATCCTCCTTCTTTAGGAAGCAATGGTATCCATTGTGTTGACTTCCCACGGGAGAGGGAAAAGAGTTTGCTGGATCTGCATCTTGGTGAGCTGCTTGTATTGCTGGAGACATCACGCTGCTCAATTTGTGGAAGTATGTCAAGAACCTCTTGAGGCTGAGACTGTTCAACATGTCTAGATGCATGAGAGGACGGTGTACAAAAGGAATCTTTTCACTTTGTTGCAACCTTGTCAACCTACTTCTGTTGGATAGAAGGTGCTTGGGGCGAGGCCGTAGTGGTTGCAGTGTCCTTCTGTTCTCCTTTTGAACAGATTGTGAAGAAGCTAAATTTTCCAGTATGAGATACTACCTTGCGGCACTTTTTAGGTGGAACAATAGTCAAAACTACCTCTGGTATTTTGTAGAGATGACCCCCAGAAGTAACAATGACACTACGGGGTCGAGACTCATAAACAACATGGCTCTTCCACATATATGGCCGGCCTAAGAGAATATCACAGACATCCAATGGAGCAACATCACATAATACCTCATCCTTGAAGGGTTGTATGTCGTACGACAATCGACATTGTTGGCTGACACAGAGATCTCATCCTTGGCGAAGCCACCCAATGTAATATGGTTGCGGGTGTGGTGTTGTCGACAATCCCAGTTGTTTGACGACCTCTACTAAGATGAGGTTATTTTGGCTTCCACTATCAACAATAAAATGCAGCGGGGTCCCCTTCACCCACATCCGTGAATGAAAAAGGTGCTCCCCCTCTTCGAGATCTGTTTGTTCTTCTGGTTGAATTGTTGCGGTTGCGACAATAGCACTGGGGTTTGCGTCAATGATATGTCCTTTACCAGTGTTTTCAAAATCAGATTCTGAATCAGGGTTCGACTCCTTGTCTTTTATATCGGCCACCAATGACTATTTTGAGCGACATTCATCGGTGTTTTTCCAGGGACTTTTGTGGAAATCGCACCATTTTCCGGTGTCCTTCTTTGTCTTCCCATGACCCTTCTTTTCCTGTGTCTTGGACTGGTTTTTGGGAGACTGTTTGTTAGGGATGTCTTTGTCATACTTTGTTCGTTGCGGATTTATAGATCCGAAATACCATTTGTTCTAGTGCTTAAATTTCTGCTCGATTTTAACAGCATATCGTTAAGCAGCACCGAGTGATGAGATGTCCAGAAAATCCATTTTAGTCTGAATGTATCTTTGTAGAGCCCCATGGTATTTCAGAACCAAATGTCATTCAGAGTCTTTGATACCCATCTTGGTGCACAAGGTATGGAAGGTATTGGTGAACTTCAGAACTACTTGGCCCCTCTCTTGCTGCAGTGTGGTCCATCTCATGTACTGGTCGTTATAGTTTCCAATAGGATAATAATGTTCCTTTACCGCATCCACAAAAAAATATCAAGTGGGATTGGCCCCATATATTTCATACTCCTATGTGGTACTCTACTCCCAATAAGTTTCCCATCAAAGTTTGACATGGGGGAGAGCTTTAAGGAGTGCGAAGGTGATCTTTTCTTTGTCGGAAAACTTGTGAACGGAGAAATAACCTTCTAGCTGATTTAACCATTTGTCTAGGGCTTCTGCATCTATCCGTCCTTCAAATACAGGAATACCAAAATTAACTTGTACCTTTAAAGGTGAGGTGCCTCCAAAGTGGTTTCTTGATGAAGACTCACTTGTTGCTATCGGCAGGCGTTGAAGGATTTGGGAAAACTTCTCCATCATTTCGTCCCTCTGTCGTGTGAGAGCTTGCTCAAGCAACAAATTGATAGGATCGTCTGCTCCGTCATTTTTCTTTTCTTCCGCCATTGAGGGTTTCTTGGGTGTGAGAGAGAGATTGTCCTTAAGAGAGACAAGCTCGAGACCCAACTTTCTATACTCGGACCTTGTCGGGGACATGCACTGAAAAAAAAAATCAAGAACAGCCTGCTCTGATACCACTGATCCGTATTATTTTCGGCACGAAATGAGATCGGAGATATAATAAAGAAATGCACAGAGATATCGCAGATATCAAATAATATAATAGAAATATATCAGAGATGCAACCATAAACATAGAGATATAGTAATACACGATTTCTATTAATGAAAGAAATGTACAGAGACTGTAAAAATACAGAGTGAAAGACTCGCTAGAATGGTGGCAGCTTATCTCTAAGAAGAGATGTGACGGCTACTCGCATTCACAAGAAGATGATTGCAATGAGGCTTTGAAGACCTTTTTACAATAAACAGGAATGTCAAAAATCCTAGACATCCAAAAACCTAACCCTAGGAGATGAAGCGCCAAAAGTCATGTGGGCCCCGTTTGGGTAAGTTAGTACATCAACTTCCCGGGGTCATAACTTTTGCATACGATCTTTGTTTTAGGCGTATGATAGCTCGTTGGAAAGGTATCCTCGAGGAGATTCATTTTGGGAGATCAATCATGGATTTGGCTATCATTGAGATTCTCGATATTGAAAAACCTTCATTTAGGCCCTCAAAATGACCCCGAAAGTTAAAATCTGCTAAAAATAGTAAATTGGCAGAAAATTGTTTTTAGCGAGTCGAAAAAGGTGGGCGGCCACCAATATCCACCTGGATCAATCCTCCCTCCTTAGGAAGCAATGGTCTCCATTTCTTTGAGTTCCCGGGGGAGAGGGGAAAGTGTTTGTTGGATATGCATCTTGGTGAGCTGCTTGTATTGCTGGACACATCGTCCTGCTCAGTTTGTGGAAGTATGTCAAGAACCTATTGAGGCTGAAGTTGTTCAACAAGTTGAGATATATGAGAGGATGGTGTACAGAAGGAATCTTCGTGCTTTTTTGTAACCTTGTCGACCTGCTTCTGTTGGATAGAAGGTGCTTGGGGCAAGGCTGTAGTGGTTGCAGTGTCCTTATGTTCTCCTTTTGAACAGATTATGAAGAAGCTAAATTTTGCAGTATGAGATACTACCTTGCGACACTTTTTAGGTGGAACAATAATCGGAACTACCTCTGGTATTCTGTAGAGATGACCCCCCAAAGTAACAATGACACTATGGGGTCGAGACTCATAAACAGCATGGCGCTTCCACATATATGGTTGGCCCAAAAGAACATCACAGACATCCAGTGGAGCAACATCACATAATACCTTGTCCTTGAAGGGTTGGATGCCGTATGACAATCCACATTGTTGGCTTACACGTAGATCTTGTCCTTGGCGAAGCCACCCGATGTTGTATGGTTGTGGGTGTGGTGTTGTCGGCAATGCCAACTGTTTGACGACCTCTGCTGAGATGAGGTTCTTCTGGCTTACGCTATCAACAATAAAATGCAACGGGGTCCCCTTCACCCACATCTATGAATGAAAAAGTTGCTCCCCCTCTTCGGGATCTGTTGGTTCTTCTAGTTGAATTGTTGTGGTAGCGACAATAGCAGTGGGGTCTGCGTCAATGATCTGTCCTTTACCAGTATTTTCAGAATTGGATTCTGAATCAGGGTTCGGCTCCTTGTCTTTTATCTTGGCCACCAATCACTATTTTGAGCAACATTCATCGGTGTTGTGCCAGGGGATTTTGTGGAAATCGCACCATTTTCTGATGTCCTTCTTTGTCTTTTCGTGACCCTTCTTTTCCTGTGCCTTGGACTGGTTTTCGAAAGACTGTTTGTTAGGGATGTCTTTGTCATACTTTGGTTGTTGCGGATTTACAAATCTTAAATCCCATTTATTTTGGTGCTTAAATTTTTTCTTGATTTTAACAGCATATCGATAAGAAGCACCGAGTGATGAGATGTCCAGAAAATCCATTTTAGTCTGGATGTATCTGTGAAGAACCCCACGGTATTTCAGAACCAAATGTCTCTTGGATTCTTTGATACCCAGCCTTGTGTGCAAGGTATGGAAGGTATTGGTGAACTTCAGAACTACTTGGCCCCTCTCTTGCCGCAGTGTGGTCCATCTCATGTACTGGTCCCCATAGTTTCCAACAGGGTAATATTGTTCCTTTACCGCATCGACAAAAAAATCCCAAGTGGGATCGACCCCATATATTTCAGACTCCTCTGTGGAACTCTGCTCCCAATAAGTTTCCCACCAATGTTTGACATGGGGGAGAGATTTAAGGAGTGAGAAGGTGATCTTTTCTTTGTCGTAAAATTTGTGTACAGAAAAATAACCTTCTAGCAAATTTAACCATTTGTCTAGGGCTTTTGCATCTATCTGTCCTTCAAATACAAGAATAATAAAATTAACTTGTACCTTGAAAGGTGAGGTGCCTCCAAAGTGGTCGCTTGATGAAGATGTTTTTGTTTCTATCGGCAGGCGTTGAAGGATGGGGGAAAAATTCTCCATCATTTCATCCCTCTGTCGCATGAGAGCTTGCTCAAGCAACAGATTGATAGGATCGTCTGCTCCATCATTTTTATTTTCTTCCACCATTGAGGGTTTCTTAGGTGTGTGAGAGTGATTTTCCTCAAGATATACAAGCTCGAGACCGAACTTGCTATACTTTGACCTCGTCATGGACATGCACTGAAAAAAACGATCAAGAACATCATGCTCTGATACCACTGATCCGTATTATTTTCGGCACGAAATGAGATCGGAGATATAATAAAGAAATGCACAGAGATATCACAGATATCCAATAATATAATAGAAATATATCAGAGATGCAACCATAAACACAAAGATACAATAATACACGATTTCTATTAATGAAAGAAATGTACAGAGACTGTAAAAATACAGAATGAAAGACTCCCTAGAATGGTGGCAGCTTATCTCTGAGAAAAGATGTGACGACTACTCGCATTCGCAAGAAGATGATTACAATGAGGCTCTGAAGGCCTTTTTAAAATAAACAGGAATGCCAAAAACCCTAGACATCCAAAAACCTAACCCTAGGAGATGAAGCGCCAAAAGTCATGTGGGCCCCGTTTGGGTAAGTTAGTACATCAACTTCTCGGGGTCGTAACTTTTGCATACGATCTTCGTTTTAGGTGTATGATAGCTCGTTGGAAAGGTATAGTAGAGGAGATTCATTTTGGGGGTTCAATCATGCCTTTTGTTGTCATTGAGAACCTCGATCTCGAAAAACCTTCATTCAGGCCCTCAAAATGGCCCCGGAAGTTAAAACCTGCTAAAAATAGTAAATTGTCAAAATTGCTAGAAAATTGTTTTGAGCCAGTCGGAAAAGGTGGGTGGCCACCGATATCCACTTTGATCAATCCTCCCTCCTTAGGAAGCAATGATCTCCATTTCGTTGAGTTCCCGTGGGAGAGGGAAAAGCGTTTGTTGGATCTACATCTTGGTGAGCTGCTTGTATTGTTGGAGACATCGCGCTGCTCAGTTTGTGGAAGTATGTCAAGAACCTGTTGAGGTTGAGGTTGTTCAACAAGTCGAGATACATGAGAGGATAGTGTACAGAAGGAATCTTTGTGCTTTGCTGTAACCTTGTCGGCCTACTTCTGTTGGATAGAAGGTGCTTGGGGCGAGGTCGTAGTGGTTGCAGTGTCCTTCTGTTCTCCTTTTGAACAGATTATGAAGAAGCTAAATTTTGCAGTATGAGATACTACCTTGCGTAAATTTTTAGGTGGAACAATAGTCTGAACTACCTATGGTATTCTGTAGAGATGGACCCCCAAAGTAACAATGACACTACGGGGTCGAGACTCATAAACAACATGGTGCTTCCACATATATGGTTGGCCCAAGAGAACATCACAGACATCCAGTGGAGAAACATCACATAATACCTCCTCCTTGAAGGGTTGGATGTCATATGAAAATCGACATTGCTTGCTGACACGAAGATCTCGTCCTTGGTGAAGCCACTCGATGTTGTAAGGTTGCGGGTGTGGTGTTGTCGACAATCCCAACTGTTTGACGACCTCTGCTGAGATGAGGTTCTTCCGGCTTTCGCTATCAACAATAAAATGCAACGGGGTCCCCTTCACCCACATCTATGAATGAAAAAGGTGCTCCCCCTCTTCGGGATCTGTTGGTTCTTCTGGTTTAAATGTTGTGGTTGCGACATTAGCAGTGGGGTCTGCGTCAATGATCTGGCCTTTACCTATATTTTCAGAATCAGATTCTGAATCAGGGTTTGGCTCCTTGTCTTTTATCTCAGCCACCAATGGTTGTTTTGAGCGACATTCATCGGTGTTGTGCCAGGGGATTTTGTGGAAATCGCACCATTTTTCGGTGTCCTTCTTTGTCTTCCCGTGACCCTTCTTTTCCTGTGTCTTGGACTAGTTTTTGGGAGACTATTTGTTAGGGATGTCTTTGTCATACTTTAGTTGTTGCAGATTTACAAATCCGAAATCCCATTTGTTCTGGTGCTTAAATTTCTGCTCGATTTTAACAGCAAATCGATAAGCATTACTGAGTGATGAGATGTCAAGAAAATCCATTTCAGTATAGATGTATCTGTGTAGAGCCCCACGGTACTTCAGAACCAAATGTCGCTCGGATTCTTTGATACCCAACTTGGTGCGCAAGGTATGGAAGGTATTGGTGAACTTCGGAACTGCTTGGCCCCTCTCTTACCGCAGTGTGATCCATCTCATGTACTGGTCCTCATAGTTTCCAACAGGGTAATACTGTTCATTTACCGCATCCACAAAAGAATCCCAAGTGGGATCGGCCCCATATATTTCAAAATCCTCTGTGGAACTATTCTACCAATAAGGTTCCCACCAATGTTTGACATGGGGAAGATCTTTAAGGAGTGCGAAGGTGATATTTTCTTTGTTGGAAAATTTGTGAATAGAAAAATAACCTTCTAGCAGATTTAACCATTTGTCTAGGGCTTCTGCATCTATCTGTCCTTCAAATACAGGAATATCAAAATTAACTTGTACCTTGAAAGGCGAGGTGCCTCCAAAGTGTTCGCTTGATGAAGATGTTACTGTTGCTATCGACAGGCGTTGAAGGATGTGGGAAAAATTCTCCATCATTTCGTCCCTCTGTCGCGTGAGAGCTTGCTCAAGCAACAAATTGATAGGATCGTCTGCTCCATCATTTTTCTTTTCTTCCGCCATTGAGGATTTATAGGGTGTGCGAGAGAAATTTTCCTCAAGAGAGACAAGCTCGAGACCCAACTTGTTATACTCGAACCTCGTCGAGGACATGCACTGAAAAAAACGATCAAGAACAACCTGCTCTGATACCACTGATCCAGATTATTTTCGGCATGAAATGAGATCGGATATATAATAAAGAAATGCACAGAGATATCGCATATATCCAATAATATAATAGAAATATATCAGATATGCAACCATAAACACAGAGATACAGTAATACATGATTTCTATTAATGAAAGAAATGTACAGAGACTGTAAAAATACAGAGTGAAAGACTCGCTAGAATGGTGGTAGCTTATCTCTGAGAAGAGATGTGACGGCTACTCGCATTCACAAGAAAATGATTACAATGAGGCTCTAAAGACCTTTTTACAATAAACAGGAATGCCAAAAACCCTAGACATCCAAAAACCTAACCCTAGGAGATTAAGCGCCAAAATCATGTGGGCCCTGTTTGGGTAAGTTAGTACATCAACTTCCTGGGGTCATAAATTTTGCATACGATATCCGTTTTAGGCATATGATAGCTCGTTGGAAAGGTATCGTCAAGGAGATTCATTGTCAGGGATCAATCATGCCTTTGAAAATCATTAAGAAACTTGATCTCGAAAAGCCTTCATTTAGGCCCTCAAAATGGCCCCGGAAGTTAAAACCTGCTAAAAATAATAAATTGCCAAAATTGCCAGAAAATTGTTTTGAGCCAGTCGAAAAAGGTGGGTGGCCACCAATATCCACCTGGATCAATCCTCCCTCCTTAGGAAGCAATGGTCTCCATTGCGTTGAGTTCTCGGGGGAGAGGGAAAAGCGTTTGCTGGATCTGCATCTTGGTGAGCTGCTTGTATTGCTGGAGACATCGCGCTACTCAGTTTGTGGAAGTATGTCAAGAACCTGTTGAGGCTAAGGATGTTCAACAAGTCGAGATACATGAGAGGATGGTGTACAGAAGGAATATTTATGCTTTGCTGCAACCTTGTCAACCTGCTTTTGTTTGATAGAAGGTGCTTCAGGCGAGGCCGTAGTGGTTGCAGTGTCCTTCTATTCTCCTTTTGAACAGATTGTGAAGAAGCTAAATTTTGTAGTATGAGATACTACCTTGCGGTACGTTTTAGGTGGAACAATAGTCTAAACTACCTCTAGTATTCTGTAGAGATAACCCCCCAAAGTAACAATGACACTACAGGGTCGAGACTCATAAACAGCATGGCACTTCCACATATATGGCTGGCCCAATAGAACATTACAGACATCCAGTGGAGCAACATCACATAATACCTCATCCTTGAAGGGTTGGATGTTGTATGACAATCGACATTGCTGGTTGACATGGAGATCTCGTCCTTGGCGAAGCCATCCGATGTTGTATGGTTGTGGGTGTGGTGTTGTCGACAATCCCAACTGTTTGATGACCTCTGCTGAGATGGGGTTCTTCTAGCTTCCGCTATCAACAATAAAATGCAGCGAGGTCCCCTTCACCCACATCTGTGAATGAAAAAGGTGCTCCCCCTCTTCGGGATCTGTTGGTTCTTCTGGTTGAATTGTTGTAGTTGCGACATTAGCAATGGGGTCTGTGTCAATGATCTGTCCTTTACTAGTATTTTCATAATCGGATTCTGAATCAGTGTTCAGCTCCTTGTCATTTATCTCGGCCACCAATGACTGTTTTGAGCGACATTCATCGGTGTTGTGCCAAGGGATTTTGTGGAAATCACACCATTTTACGATGTCATTCTTTGTCTTCCCGTGACCCTTCTTTTCCTATGTCTTGGACTGGTTTTCAGGAGACTGTTTGTTAGGGTTGTCTTTGTCATACATTGGTTGTTGCTAATTTACAGATCCGAAATCCTGTATGTTCTGGTGGTTAAATTTCTGCTCTATTTTAACAACATATCGATAAGCAGCACCAAGTGATGAGATGTCTAGAAAATCCATTTCAGTCTGGATGTATCTGTGTAGAGCCCCACGGTATTTCAGAACCAAATGTTTCTCGAAGTCTTTAATACCCAGCTTGGTGCACAAGGTATGGAAGGTATTGGTGAACTTCAGAACTGCTTGGCCCCTCTCTTGCCGCATTGTGGTCCATCTCATGTATTGGTCCTCATAGTTTCCAACAGGGTAATATTGTTCCTTTACCGCATCCACAAAAAAATTCCGAGTGGGATCGGCCCCATATATTTCAGACTCCTCTGTGGAACTCTGCTCCCAATAAGTTTCCCACCAATGTTTGATATGGGGGAGAGCTTTAAAGAGTGCGAAGGTGATCCTTTTTTTGTTGGAAAATTTGTGAACAGAGAAATAACCTTCTAGTAGATTTAACCATTTGCCTAGGGCTTCTGCATCTATCTGTCCTTCAAATATAGGAATATCAAAATTAACTTCTACCTTGAAAGGCGAGGTGCTTCCAAAGTGGCCACTTGATGAAGATGTGCATGTTGCTATCGGCTAGGATTGAACGATGTGGGAAAAATTCTCCATCATTTTGTCCCTCTGTCACGTGAGAGCTTGCTCAAGCAACAGATTGATAGGATCGTCTGCTCCGTCATTTTTCTTTTCTTCCGTCATTGAGGGTTTCTTGGCTGTGCGAGAGAAATTGTCCTCAAGAGAGACAAGCTCGAGACCCAACTTGCTATACTCGGACCTCGTCGAGGACATGCACTGAAAAAAATGATCAAGAACAACCTTCTCTAATACCACTGATCCGGATTATTTTCGGCACGAAATGAGATCGGAGATATAATAAAGAAATGCACAGAGATATCACAGATATCCAATAATATAATAGAAATATATCATATATGCAACCATAAACACAGAGATACAGTAATACACGATTTCTATTAACGAAAGAAATGTACAGAGACTGTAAAAATATAGAGTGAAAGACTCACTAGAATGGTTGTAGCTTATCTCTGAGAAGAGATGTGACGCTACTTGGATTATCAAGAAGATGATTACAATGAGGCTCTGAAGGCCTTTTTATAATAAACAGGAATGCCAAAAACCCTAGACATCCAAAAACCTAACCCTAGGAGATGAAGCACCAAAAGTTATGTGGGCCTTGTTTGGGTAAGTTAGTACATCAACTTCCCAGGGTCGTAACTTTTGCATACGATCTCTGTTTTAGGCGTATGATAGCTCGTTGGAAATGTATCATCGAGGAGATTATTTTTGGGAGCTCATTCATGCCTCTAGTTATCATTGAGAACCTCGATCTCGAAAAACCTTCATTTAGGCCCTCAAAATGGCCTCGGAAGTTAAAACCTGCTAAAAATAGTAATTTGTCAAAATTGCCAGAAAACTATTTTGAGCCAGTTGGAAAAGGTGGGTGGCCATCGATATCCACCTAGATCAATCCTCCCTCCTTAGGAATCAATGGTCTCCATTGCGTTGAGTTCCCAGGGGAGAGGGAAAATCATTTGCTGGATCTGCATCTTGCTGAGTTGCTTGTATTGTTGGAGACATCGCGTTGCTCAGTTTGTGGAAGTATGTCAAGAACCTCTTGAGGCTGAAGCTGTTCAACAAGTCAAGATACATTAGAGGAAGGTGTATAGAAGGAATGTTTGTGATTTTCTACAACCTTGTCGACCTGCTTCTATTGGATAGAAGGTGCTTGGGGCAAGGCCGTAGTGGTTGCAGTGTCCTTCTGTTCTCCTTTTGAACAGATTGTGAAGAAGTTAAATTTTGCAGTATGAGATACTACCTTGCGACACTTTTTAGGTGGAACAATAGTCGGAACTACCTCTGGTATTCTGTAGATATGACCCCCCAAAGTAACAATGACACTACGGGGTCGAGACTCATAAACAGCATGGCGCTTCCACATATATGGCTGGCCCAAGAGAACATCACAGACATCCAGTGGATCAACATCATATAATACCTCGTCCTTGAAGGGTTGGATGTCGTATGACAATCGACATTGTTGGCTGACACGGAGATCTCATCCTTGGCGAAGCCACCCGATGTTGTATGGATACGGATGTGGTGTTGTCGACAATCGCAACTGTTTGACGACCTCTGTTGAGATGAGGTTCTTTTGGCTTCCGCTATCAACAATAAAATGTAGCGGGGTCCCCTTCACCCACATCTGTGAAAGAAAAAGGTGCTCCCCCTCTTCGGGATCTGTTGGTTGTTCTAGTTGAATTGTTGCGGTTGCGACAATAGCAGTGGGGTCTGCATCAATGATCTGTCTTTTACCATTACTTTCAGAATCAGATTCTAAATTAGGGTTCGGCTCCTTGTCTTTTATCTCGACCACCAATGACTGTTTTGAGCGACATTCATCAGTGTTGTGCCAGGGGCTTTTGTGGAAATCACACCATTTTCCGGTGTCCTTCTTTTTCTTCCCGTGACCCTTCTTTTCCTGTGTCTTGGACTGGTTTTCGGGAGATTATTTGTTAGGGTTGTCTTTGTCATACTTTGGTTGTTGCGGATTTACAGATCCGAAATCCCATTTGTTCTGGTGCTTAAATTTCTGCTCGATTTTAACAGCATATCGATAAGCAGCACCGAGTGATGAGATGTCCAGAAAATCCATTTCAGTCTGGATGTATCTATGTAGAGCCCCACGGTATTTCAGAACCAAATGCTGCTCAGAGTCTTTGATACCCAGCTTGGTGCACAAGGTATGGAAGGTATTGGTGAACTTCAGAACTACTTGGCCCCTCTCTTGTCGTAGTGTGATCCATCTCATGTATTGGTCCTCATAGTTTCGATCATTTCATCCCTCTATCGCGTGAGAGCTTGCTCAAGCAACAGATTGATAGGATTGTCTGCTCCGTCATTTTTCTTTTCTTCCGCCATTGAGGGTTTCTTGGGTGTGAGAGAGAGATTGTCCTCAATAGATACAAGCTCGAGACCCAACTTGCTATACTCGGACCTCGTTGGGGACATGTACTGAAAAAAAGATCAAGAACAACCTACTCTGATACCACTGATCCAGATTATTTTCCGCATGAAATGAGATCAGAGATATAATAAAGAAATGCATAGAGATATCTCAGATATCCAATAATATAATAGAAAAATATTAGAGATGCAACCATAAACACAGAGATGCAGTAATACACGATTTCTATTAATGAAGGAAATGTACAGAGACTGTAAAAATACAGAGTGAAAGACTCGCTAGAATGGTGGCAACTTATCTCTGAGAAGAGATGGGACGACTACTCACATTCGCAAGAAGATGATTACAATGAGGCTCTAAAGGCCTTTTTACAATAAATAGGAATGCCAAAAAACCTAGACATCCAAAAACCTAACCCTAGGAGATGAAGTGCCAAAAGTCATGTGGGCCCCGTTTGGGTAAGTTTGTACATCAACTTCCCGGGGTCGTAACTTTTGCATACGATCTCTGTTTTAGGCATATGATAGCTCATTGGAAAGGTATCGTCGAGGAGATTCATTTTGGGGGATAAATCATGCCTTTAGATATCATTGAGAACCTTGATCTCAAAAAACCTTCTTTTAGGCCCTCAAAATGGCCCCAAAAGTTAAAACCTGCTAAAAATAGTAAATTGTCAAAATTGCCAGAAAATTGTTTTTAGCTAGTCGGAAAAGGTGGGTGGCCACCGATATCTACCTGGATCAGTGGCCGAGAGGAAATTCTTAGGGGACGACCATGTGCCTTCTCTCCAAGGCTCGGAAGCTAGCCTCCTTTCCTCTGGCCCCTCCTCAATGTAACCCAAGTCCATGACCCTGTGCTAATGACATCCCAAAATTTTGCATTTTGAGGGATTTCATATGGCTCACCTTAAGATTTCCCGATATCAGAATCGACGAAATCGCTTATTTGACCGACGGTCAAATATGCTTCTTAACCAACGGCTGCGATGCTTCCTCTGGACTCTGAAATAGTCCTCTAAATGCAACTGGGGGGCAGATTCTTCTTCTAAACCTTACTTCTGCATGACCATGGGTCATGACCTAGCACCTATCTCCAAAGGTGTTTCAAGATTTCGCCTTTTGGGGATTCCTACATGATAGACTTCAGAATTCTCGATCCACAAAACCGCTAAATCTATGATCAGACGCCATGTGCTCCTCTGGTTTGGACGACCCAAATTGATTTCACGCTTCACAACATTTTCTTATGGCTCAAATAAAAACCCATGAAACCCAGTTCCCCAACATTTCTTAATCCACTGCCACTTTTCCTCGCTGGATCGGATGGCTCCCATGAATCCCGGTTTCATGACTTCAGCATATCAACACATCGGCACATCGGCAATCGACACATCGGGACTTTCACACATTCCTCACTTAAATTCTCTCGAAGCTCATTTCCCCGAATACTTGGATCAAATGACACCTATCCCCTTCAAGATCAATGACTCATGTTGATTTCGGGTTTCGGGAGTTCGGATCCTCGACGAAAAACTTTAACAACATTTTGAACTCCCGATTCCTGTGATAATTTTCCATCGTTGATCTCTGCCAATGATATCCATGACCTAGATTTAATCTGTGCTCGACCTTTGATTTTGGTCCCGCTCTGGCGCTAACCTTTGTGCAACTTTGACCTTCCGAAAGAACGCGAGTCGTTGATCGATAATCCTGATTGGATCTCCACCATTGAAAGGTTAAAACTGCCTTCTTCTTGATTTAAGTCCATACCAGCCCTTTCTAAGTGTTGCGCTTGTGCTTATGGTTGTGATTTCTGTGAACAATTACCTGGATGACTGACTGAGGCCTCAGGAAAACAAAAGATCAGTGATAGAGGTAAAGAGAGAAGGGATAATCTTATAGAAAACATGAAATCTTAGGGCTGCCACTTCTCAGGTAGGACAACACAAAACAAAAGGTCGTTCAAAGGATCGAGGGAAGATGTAGAGCGAACTACAAGCCGAAAGGGAAAAACTTAAGAATGGATCTGCGAAAGGAGGATATATAGGCAAAAATACAGATTTAGGTAGAAACTGTTATAACCCTATAATTTAAAGGATCAACTGGTGACTGAAGTGTTATCACTTTAGTGTCTTGTTTGTCAAATGAGTTTCCATTCTGCAAATAATTTGAGAAAAAGAAAAGAAAAAGAAAAAGAAAAGAAAAGAAAAAGAAAAGAAAGAAAAAAGAAAAGAATAAAAGAGGGCATAGAAGAAATTGGATAAAGCCCCATGAAATAACAATGACTTGGTTCATATAGTTTAAACATGGCCAAGTCCTTTAAATTGATGTTGATAGGAGTAGTGTATAAACTTGGCTAAACTGTTTAATCTTAGCCAAGCAAATTAGGTTAGCTAGTGAATAAATTTGACCAAACTGCCTAATCTTGGTCAAATAACCCCAGGATAGAGTAATTTCTTAGTCCAACAGTTTAATCTGGGCTAATTGTCATATGTGATTAGGTTAGAACATAGGGTAGTTTGCTTTATCTCAATAAAATAGGCATGATGATCGATGTTGAACAATATCTTTGAGGTTTAAAGGTTTGATGTCTAACCCCCATGGTGATGAAAACAAGGAAAATTTGGGAAAACCCACATAATGCATTTATCCTAAGTTTTTGAGCAAATATCATTTTGCGCTCACAGATTAAAGATAGCGAATAGATGAACGGATGAAATGTTGTCGCTCAGATCTACGATTGACAAGCTTTTCGGGACCCCCCCCGACCGT
>ML827885.1:29434-40505 GCA_009831015.1 Picea engelmannii
AATACATTAACTAACAACTAGTTAAGAAAGATCTATATAAAAATGGAATAAGCAATCTATAATTAAAGAACTGAAACTAATCCTATCCATCCATCAAATCCTTGTTAAAGAAGACATGTAATAAAACTTTGTTCTATCCTATTTCAAACTCTATTTTAAATTTAATTCTAAAAGCATGAATAAAACACAATCTAATATCTAATTGCACATGGGGTTAGTCTATGAATTTGAAAATTCGTTCCTAACTACAATATCAATGCATACTAATACAAGCCTTCATACTAACCTGCAAAAGAGAGTTAAAATGATTAAACTACAACAACAAATTAATTAATAAAGGAAAAATAACAATGCATGTACATGAAATACAAAAAGAGGCATCTAAACTATAAAATACATGAACAACTTAAAGAACAGTTACCAGGCTGCTGGTGCCCCCCCCAGCAAGTCGTGGTCACTTCCTAAAGGCACACCATGAACTCAACAAATCGATTTCACCATTAAAACTCAAAAATGCAGTTTCCATATAATCTGGCAATGAAAAATGGCAAAAAAGAGTAAAATCGTGTTTGTCTCCAATACATTGGTTCTTCTACTGCTTAACTTCTATCTGACCACTACGGTGGTATTTTTAATATTTATAGACCAAGTGCTTGACCACAGGAGGGTCGAACCACTTCTAAAATTGACAAATTACATTAATGGTGCCTTAACTGTCGAAATAGAGCGAGCCAATAATCCTCCTACTTAACAACTTAAACTGAGTTGTCAAGGGTTCAGTAGCTGGAGGGGGCAAGCACGAGAAAAACCCATGTTCCTGATTCGCCCACCACTGGCCGCCAATACCATAACCGCCAAATCGCCCACCGTTTTTTTGCAAGACGTAGTGCTGGATGAAGTGTCAGACTGAGTACCATATTAAGTACTGGAAGGAGTGTCAGACTGAGTGTCAGAAGCAGAAACGTGATGCGTTTTTTCCCTGTAACACCAAAAAACATGAATTAGATCCTTGGAAACATAAAAACGTGGTGAATTATACTCAATATCAACATTAAACACGAATCATACATACCTGGTGTAGATCATACCATTTTGGCACAAAATTCTTCAAAAAGCTTCTCCAAAACATGAAAAACACTTATGTAAATTTGGCAAAAGTGTCTAATAACTGTCATAAAATTGGTCATATCTCGGGCCCAACAACTGCATCCAAAAAAAAATCCCAAGTGGGCTCAACCCCATATATTCCAGACTCCTCTGTGGAAATTTTCTCCTAGTAAGTTTCCCACCAATGTTTGACATGGGGGAGAACCTTAAGGAGTGCAAAGGTGATCTTTTCCCTGTCGGAGAAATTATGAACAAAGAAATAACCTTCTAGCAGATTTAACCATTTTTCTAGGGCATCTGCATATATATGTCCTTCAAATATGGGAATATCAAAATTAACTTGTACCTTGAAAGGTGAGGCGCCTCAAAAGTGGCAACTTGATGAAGAGGCGCCTATTGTTATCGACATGCATTGAAGGATGTGGGAAAAATTCTCCATCATTTCGTCCCTCTGTTGCATGAGAGATTTCTCAAGAAACAGATTAATAGAATCGTCTACTCTGTTGTTTTTCTTTTCTTCTGCCATGGATTTTTTCTTGGGTGTAAGAGAGCGATTTTCTTCAAGAGAGACAATCTCGAGACCCAACTTGCTATACTCGGACCTCGTCGGGGACATGCACTGAAAAACGATCAAGGGAAACCTACTCTGATACCATTGATCCAGATTATTTTCGGCACGAAATGAGAGCAGAGATATAATAAAGAAATGTATAGTGATGTATCATATATCCAACAATGTAATAGAAATATATCATAGATATAAACACAGAGATACAGTAATACACAATTTCTATTAATGTATGAAATGTACAGAACTGTAAAAATACAGAGTGAGACTCGCTAGAATGGTGGCATCTTATCTCTGAGAAGAGATGTGATGGCTACTCACATTCACAGGAAGATGATTGTTACAATGAGTCTCCAAAGGGCTTTTTAAACATAAGTAAAATCCAAAACCCTAACCCTGGAAGATGAAAAGCCAAAAGGTTTGTGGGCCCCGATGGGGGTAGTTGATACGTCAACTTCCTGTGGGCGTAACTTTTGCATACGATCTTCGTTTTGGGCACTCGATACATTGTTGGAAAGTTATAACCTAGAAGAACGATTTTTTACTAGATTAAGTAAGTGCTTGCGGTGTTCACTTGGGCCCAAATCCCCAAAAAACACCGTTTAGGGCCTCAAAATGGCCCCAAAAGTTTGGAACCCGAAAAACTGGCAAGATGGAAAAAAAAAAATTGATCCTGTGGAATAGGTGGGTGGACATTGATATCCACCTAGATCAAAAGGATAGTATATAGTTTTATATATGGGACTAAGGCTATATGTTACTAAAAGGCACATGCCCCCACTACAAGCAGCTTGAACAATGACTATAAATGATGTTGGCTTTCTTGTGGACATTGTCTATGCTGAAACTGTTTCCTAGTCTTGGAGTAGAACCTAAAACTTCTTTTGTTTAGCTATGAGCTCATCTTCCTCATATGTGAGGAAACAATTTAAGAACCTAATACTAAAAATCAATTGGAAAGAGTTTAAGTATGCACCTTTATAGACTACCGAGGGTTATTTTAGGCGGTCAAGTTTTATTTGCACACGATAATATAACTACATGTCTAGATCTTAAAATTGTATCAACAAAGATTAATTCCTCAATTTTGTAAACTTTTTCCTATTTTAAGAAATATATCTATTACAATTCATATGAATTGAAGAGTTATAAAAACATTCTCACATATGCACATTAAAAACAAGAAGAAGTTGCATAGTATCTAGTCCCTATTATGCAACGAATTTAAGAGCAATTATACTATAGAGGTTTAAAAAATTCTAATGAGAAAAAATATTATAATCTAATGCATAGAATGGTCAATAGGTTGGGTCTATAATAGCTTTGTTGTTTATTTAAATATAGACAATGCCAAATAAAAGAAGGGCCTCCTCACTTTTTTTAGCAAATTATTTTAATGAAAAATTACACCATGTTTCAAGGCTCCCATATTAGGTTAAAACATCATTAATTTCATTGATCCTTTGTAAATTGGTTGGTATTATATTAATGGAATATGAGAATGAGAAAACATGTTTGTCTCTTGCATTCCAAAATATACTGCATAAGAAAACAATATTGTTAATGCAATGCAGGAACTGCATAAAAATAGGAGCTTGGATTCAATATTATATTATTAATGAAATTGATCTGGATTGGATCATTATATTGTTTGTTATCTATCTTGATCCTTTCACAATGGAAAAAATTGGAGGAATCAACTTGTAGGGCCATTTTAGTGGTAGGTCCCAGTTTGGAAAATTGGGGTTCAAAACCTTCCGTGGCCATTTTGAGGCATCAAATGACCTTTTTGGGGGTT
Source organism: Picea engelmannii (assembly GCA_009831015.1). Taxonomy (NCBI): domain Eukaryota; kingdom Viridiplantae; phylum Streptophyta; class Pinopsida; order Pinales; family Pinaceae; genus Picea; species Picea engelmannii. The sequence continues at coordinate 32,908 of ML827885.1, forward strand.
AAAACTTTCCTATGATAGTTTGTATCCCATGATTCTATTCTACACATTTAGACCTTTCCAATGGTGAAACATCGTGTCAATCAGAGCTGGTATGAAAAAGTTATGCCTCTCACAAGTTGACCTACCATGTTGAACACCATGGTACGAGAGGATGCCACGTCAGCCCACATTACTCATGCACATGGGGCTATCAATGTGAGGGATTTCAAGAATAATATAGAAGGTTCAAAACCATAGCACAATTGAGGGTTGAGGTATTAAAAAACCTATCCCTAGATGCCTATCAGGCTATGTTAAATACCGGGCCACTAGGAGAAGAAGGGGTTCCAATATTTTGCATTGTATAATGTTCCATAGCTAAGTAAAACATCTGAGAGTGTTATTCTGTGAGCACAATAGAGGAGGAGAGATTATATAGCATCCATACATGCCACAATTCAAAGGTAACTCCACAAAGAGTGCCTCTTTCTTTGTACTTGCATCATTTCTATATCAGAGAAAATAGAGCAGATCAGCCTCGACTTCTCACTAGGTTTTCTCTCGTATTGGGTTTCCCAGGTCATATCTTGTGTTTATTTCAGAATGGTGTAATTTTATTTTACTATTCTCTATTTTCCTCATTTTATCTATTTCATGCATAAGCAAAATTTCAATAACTAAATATTTTGGAGATCTAAAGGAAAAACAACCTTAATAGTAAAGATTTTAGTATTTTATTAGAAGTGTTGAGATGAATTGTTCTAGTGGAATATCCACAGTAGTTTATAGATCATATTGGTACCATATCTAGTTTTTTCTTTTGGGTATTTATGGGAAGTTGCGGGATCAAGGAATAAACTTAAAGAGAAGTTGCAGAAACCCTAGCCATAGCAGACAAGTATGATCATAACAACCCTCAAGATCCAGCAGAAGAGAGTTTTGAGAGGTTGGAAGCAGAAGTTGCCAACATTAATCACAACATGAACCTCCACATGGAGGATCTAGAAAAAAAGATCAGACTGTTCGAAGATGATGTAGGCTCTAACTCAAAGAATGAAGTGAAATATCAGGAAGACTCAGGAAAAGAGTTGCAAAAATAATTTGAGAAAGAGCAGTTGAGTTCAAGTGTTGTGAACCCTTAACAATCCTTATTCAAGATGGAAGTGAAAGTGGACATAATTCCACACCAATGTGATATCAATGCATTAAAACTGAATCATTGGTTGCAACAACTAGAAGATTATTTTATCATTCACTATATAGATGAAGATCATAATATTTCATTTGCTAGATTGAAGTTAGAGGGCCATGCTTTAACCTAGTGGGAAATCCATACATAAACACTTAGGATGGAGGGTGATCCTCCAGTAACTAGGTGGAATGACTTCAAAACCCTCATCAAGTCCCAATTCTACCCTATTATGTATGTAGAGGACCAATGGATCCAGTGGAACTACTTCAAGTAAAGGTGGGGGCAGAGTGTACAAGATTACACCACTGAGTTCAGAAAGATGGCCATCATGCTAGGTATCTCTCCCAAGAAACCATATGTACTCCTCAAGTATCTAGGGGGTTTGAATATTCATCTACAAAAATAGGTGATTCTCTTCAAGCCAAGGACATTGGATGAGGCATGTATACAAGCACAATACTTGGAAAACATAGGCCAAAAGAAGGGGCAACCAAGTGGTTGGAAGCAGAAAGAGCACCAAGAAGCTTCCAAGGAGGGGAAGAAGAAGTGGAAAGGGGGAAAAGATAAGGAGACAACAACCTCTACACGTCAGTGCAAATATACCAACAACCATTTCAATCATTGCAAAATTGATGTCTTCATCGAGGAAAAATGATGGAAATTGCATCGAGAGTTGAACCTAGTGAACTACAAGAAGGATGGAAAGAAAAATAATATTTTAGCCACAGATTCTAGAAATCAGGTTGAAAGTAGATTGGATGTGGATGACAAGATTTTATACACTTCTTTGCAAAAGGAGGTGAATCTAAGTAGCCTTCATCACCAAGAAGAGAAGGAGATGACCAAGCTCTTCCACATCAAGATTCAAGTCAAGAAGACCAAGATAGATTCCTTGTTCGACTCTGGTTCATAGGCTAATATCATAGCAATGGATCTGGTCAACAAGATTGGATTGGAGGTTCACAATTATCCTAACCCCTATCCATTTCGTTGGGTAAACGAGGATGCAGAGATAAATTTAACGAAACAGTGTAAGATTAAATTTGCTATAAGTGTTTATTTTATAGATGAAGTAGAATTGGATATAGTACCATTGGATGTATGTGGATTCATGTTTGGAAGCCCCTACATGTATATGAGTTATGTTATATTCATGCGGAGATCCAACCAATATTGCCTCATTAAGGATGAGAAATCCTTCATCATCAACGTGAATAAAGTCAAGTCAAATATCTGACTAGTAAGTGCCAACCAAGCCAAGAAGTTGAATAGTTCTAGTAAAAAATATATTTTTCTTTTCTTAAGAGAAAATCAGTCTAATGATGAGTCCATGAGAGTGAAGGCATCTCTAGAGGGGTGTACTAAATATTAGAAATATCAGTTGGAGGAGTTTGTACAGGAATAAAAAGGAGTTTTCAAGGAGCCTAAAGGGATACCACCCAAGAGTGATGTGGATAATGAAATACAGTTATTTCCATACTCCCCATTGTCGAATATTGGGATGCATAGAAAGACCGTTCTAGAAGCAAATGAAGTTAAGAAGCAATTGTAGTAGTTGTTGGAGCAGGATGTGATTCAACCAAGTACCTCACCTTGTGGGTCACCCATCATAATTTTTCCCAAGAAGGATAAGACTTGGAGAATGTGTATCGATTACATGGAATTGAACAATATTACATTGAAGGATTGATACTCTCTTCCAAGGATCGATGATCTGTTGGATCAACTGCAACATGCCAAATACTTCACAAAGTTGTATTTGAAATCAAGATATTAACAGGTATTAGTAAAAGAAAAAGATACCTAGAAGACTGCCTTCAAGATGAGGCAAGTTTTGTATGAGTGGATGGTTATGCTATTCATTTTATGCAATGCACCAACTACATTTATGAGACTAATGAATGATTTTTTACGCCCTTATCTAAATTCATTTTTTATTGTATATTTGGATGATATACTAGTTTATAGTGTTACACGGGAGGAGCACATATCACATCTTAAGCAGGTGTTAGAGATTCTGAAAAAGCACCAGTTGTTGGTCAATCTCAAGAAATGTGAGTTTGCTCAACAATATTTGGTGTATTTTGGGTATGTGATCAATGGAGGGGAAATCAAGATAGATCCTACAAATATGGAGTCCATCATGAAATGGCCAGTTCCTACAAGTATCACTGAATTTAGGAGTTTTTTTTGGGAAACAAAATACTTGCAGAAGTTCATAGATTCATTTTCAGTGATAGCTACACCACTCCATGCCATAACAACCAGTGGTAAGTAAGAGTTTCCAGTGGGGGAATAATTAGCAGAAGGAATTTGATGAGATGAAAAGAAATATCAATCGAGCACCAATGATCACACTACCAAATTTACATAATCCTTTCAAAGTGGAGACAGATGCAAGTGGTATGCCATGGGAGCAGTACTTATGCAGGGAGGAAGGCATGTCTGGTATCATTCTGAAGTATTTCATGGGGTGATTCTCAACTACCCTACTTACGACAAGGATCTATATGCCTTGGTACAAGCTGTGAAAAAATGGAAGCACTATCTGATGGTCAATGAGACCATCATCCACACAGATCACCAACCACTATAGTTTTTGCAAGCCCAGAGTAAGCTACAAAAAACTAGGCAGTACCATTGGATGGGGTTTTTACAACAATTTAATTTGGTCATAAAGTATAATAAGGGTATCAAAAATATGTCAGTGGACATGCTTTCACATCCACCCACATTCAAAATTAAAACTTTAGGAACTCTGACGCACATGGATCCTTTTACCCATGATGCATGCAAAGATGCATACAAAGAAGATGAAGAATTCAAGGAGGTGTTTGAGAAGCTACAGAGCCAAATTCATATAGAATAAGGTGACAACAAGGTTGACTATCATTTCCAGAATGGTCTATTCTACAAGCTCGACAAGATTTTTTTTCCTAAAGGTGAACGATTGCAACTTATAAGAGAGGCTCACACCTCCAAGGTTGCAGGACATTTTTGTGTTGGGAAGATAGTTTCCAAAGTACAAAGGTATGCATATTGGCCTAGAATGCAAGAATATGTAGAAAAGTATATTAGAGGATGTATTCTTTGTTGTACTAGCAAGCCCAATAACAAGAAGCAAGGTCTATACCATCCCTTACTTGTACCCACTCAACCTTGGGAAAGTATTTCCATGGATTTTGTGGGAGGTTTACCAAAAACCAAGAAGGAACATGACTATCTATTTGTGGTTATTGACAGGTTCAAAAAAATATGCATTCTCATTCCTTGTAAAAATACCATCAATGTGTTATAAAAATAGGATCGCGGAGCAATCAAATAAAATAAATGCAGAAATAAAACAAAGAAGATACACAATACAATAGAGACACAGATATACCTAGTTCAGCTAGTGTGGGATACGTCCACCAGAGAAATTGTCAGGTCCTTCCTTTATTATTATCCAACAAATGAAGGGATACAATCTACAACACACCCATTGTAACTTCCTCTTCTATATCCCATAGTCTCCTCTCTCAGAATACAATATTCACAATCCTACATATCCGCAATACATTTCCCTCATAAAAGAGGGTTTCCCTCTAGGGAAAAAAACTCTAACATAATTTCTACCATCATATCTGCGACCTTATAATGAACGGTCCATATTTACAATGAAATTACAATATATATTTACAAGGAAAATTTTCCTTCGAGGGATTCGCCCCTGAACCCCCATTAGGGAACACTGTCCCCCAAACCCCCATCGGGGGCCCTCTTGCCCTTGGACGCCCCAGCCAGGGGGATGGACTCCCTGGACCTCGCAAAGGGGGTAACCTCCCTTTGCACTCCCCCACGTGGAGGAGTGTACATTATTTTTGGGTGTAAAGTCTTCATGGGGTATAAACACGGATGAAAAAAAAGACCTCTGAATCTGGAAGATAATCAGGCTCCACAACCAACAATATCCCACTTGGAGACTGATCTCAACAAATCCACCGCTGGTGTATCTGCTAGACTATGAACTTTCTTGGACCTGGAAAATTTTTCATCTTCACCTTCATGCTTGAAAACCAACTGAAACTGAGCAGGAAATCAGTTTCTCCTTGGTTAGTCCCTTAGTTAACATGTATGCAGGATTCTGGCTAGTGTGTATATTTTCCAACTTCAAATGTCTATCTTCCAAGACAGATCGTATGAAATGGTACATGAGTTGCATATGCTTAGTCTTCGAATGGAAGGCTGATTTCTTTGCAAGATGAATGACACTCTCACTATCACAGTACAACCTATTATTCTCTTGCATCTTTCCCAATTCCTCCATAAACCTCTGTAACCAAATCATCTCTTTACTAGATTCTGTAGTAGCAACATACTATGTCTTTATTTTTGAAAGTGAAACAACCTTTTGCAGTTTTGAAATCCAACTTACTGTTGTTCCACCTACAGAAAAAACATACCTTGTGGTGCTCTTCCTACTATATTTATCACCTGCCATATATGAATCAACATATTCCTGTAGAATAGTGTCTGAACCTTCAAAACATAATACATGAGTAGAATTACCTCTCAAATACTTGAGAATACACTTTACTTCCTCCCAATATTCTTTACCTGGATTGTTCATATACCTTCTCACAACTCCCACTGCATGTGCAATATCTGGTCTTGTGCAAATCATTGCATACATCAAGCTGCCAACTATTGATGAATAAGGGACCCTGAACATGTATTCTATCTCCTCCTGTGTCTTGGGAAACATTTCCTTAGTTAATTTGAAATGGCTGGCCAAAGGTGTACTAACTAGTTTTTCATTCTGCATTCTAAACCTCTCCAACACCTTCTCTATGTACTCACCCTGAGACAATGTCAATTTGCGATTTTTCTTGTCTCTTGTTATTATCATACCAAGGATTTTCTTTGCAGCACCCAAATCCTTCATCGCAAATGAATTAACTAATTTCTTCTTGAGCACATTTATATCCTGCATATTAGACCCTACAACAAATATGTCATCTACATACAATAGAAATATAATATAGATTCCATTTTCTAGCCTTTTAAAATAAACAAAGTAATTATAATGACATCTACTATAACCTTGTTCTGTCATAAACTTGTCAAACTTCAAATACCACTGCCTTGGATATTTCTTTAGGCCATACAAGATCTTCTTCAACCTACATACCAAATTCTCTTTCCCTTTGACCTCATACCCCTATGGATGCTGCATATAAATCTCTTCCTCCAAATCCCCATGGAGAAAAGTTGTGTTTATATCTAATTGTTCAAGGTGCAAATCTTCTATTGCCACAAGACTTAAAATAGTCCTCATTGAAGTCATTTTAACAACAAGAGAAAATATTTCATCAAAATCTATACCTTTCTTTTTTTCAAACCCCTTTACAACAAGTCTAGCCTTATACCGCTTTTTTCCTCCATATTCTTCCTTCAAATTGTAGACCCATTTATTCTACAATGCTCTTTTTCCTGCAGGCAACTGACCAAGTACCAAGTCAGGTTATTTACCAAGGAATCCATTTGCTCTTTCATTCCTTGCTGCCACTTCTTTTTGGTGTCTACTTGCATTGCCTCTTCATAACATTTTGGTTCACCAGAATCAGTCAACAATAAATAATACAATGAAGGAGAGTATCATTCAGGGGGTTTAATTAACCTGGTAGATAGTCTAACAACACTTGCAGGAGTTTGAGGTAGTACTTGTTGATCCTGTTGTTGTACATTATTATTTTCTGGTACCTTTGGAATTCTTTTTCAGTGATCTCATCAAGCATTCTGTATTCTGGTTTTTTTTTTCCTGTTTCTTTCCCCGCAACTGATCTTTGTACATGACCTTCTCATTGAATATGACATCTCTAATACTAATGATTTTTTAATTTTCATAATCCCATAAGTGATAATTGAAATCATTAACACCGTATCCAATAAAGGTACACTTCTTATATTTTTCCTCAATCTTTGTTCTATTTTCTTTATCAATATGCACAAATGCTTTACAACTGAAAGTATTCAAAAAATAATAGTTTACCTTTTTACCTATCCATGCCTCCTTTGGAATTCTACCATCCAAAGAGCTTGAAGGTCCTCTTTTTATTAAGTAAACAACAATATCTACAACATCTTCCCAGAACTGTAAGGGAAAACCAACATGCAGTCTCATACTCCTTGCACGATCCATGATTGTCCTGTTCATCCTTTCTGACACACCATTTTCTTGTGGTGTTTGTTGGTGCAATTATATGCATAATATATTACCAAACATAAATTATCAACCGAGATTCATAATTAGTAGAGTTGATGCACTATATGTGCCTATAACAGATAGGTTCCTATGTTTTTTTAGTATATCTTATATAATAAAACCATTTAGAAACCAACACACTTTTAAAAATAACAATCTTCACTCAATTCAAAAGATGGAAAG
>ML827886.1:0-15696 GCA_009831015.1 Picea engelmannii
AGTTTGTTGATACCCTAAAAACATAAGAACTCAAAAAACCATTACAAACCCATAAGAATGAATTGAATGTTGAATTCAATCAAAGAGCATAGTCAGAACATGACCCCTATTTGAGAGACCTAAAATTTTTGAAGGTAAAGTTTTACGAGGAAATTGAGAAGATCAAGAGGGAACAAACAAAGGAGTTATCTCATTTACAAACTGAATTAGTTGAAGCTTTGCTCTAGAACTTCTTAAAAAAAATTGTTGTGTCATTTACAAACTGAATCAAATGAAATTAAATGGTCTGTTGAATAGAAAAACCTTCAGATTAAGATATTAGAACAGGACAGTGAAAAACTTAAAGAAGTTCTAGAGAAAAAAAAGGAAAAGAATCTGTCCTTAGAAACAATTAAATCAAAATCATTAGAATTGATTGAAAATCTCAGGATTGAATAGAAAGAAAAAAATTGACTTATAAATGATATGCAGACCAATCAGGATGACCAATTAATGCTTGAAGACCGAATATATAAAATAAGGGGTCAATACCAACAGTAAAATGATTCCTTTGAGAATATCATCGATTGGAAACGAGTTTATAGTGCATACCCCACCCCTCCTTCAGGGTTTCATGACCTCCCTATCTAGGATCAATTAAGTCATCGAGTCGAATGACTCATCGGGCTCCTGATGGAACCATTTTCAACATTACACAAGTCCCCCTGTCTTTGAAGCATCGATTCTATGGCACATGTGGACCCTCTCCTGGTGCTTTTAACTCTTAAGACAATGGGATTAGATCCTGATGCTAGACTCCCTCTTCAATATGACCATGGACTGTAACCGTGGGCCAACTCCATTCGTGACCCCGCGCTTCAGTAATTTCGTGAGCTCCTTCCTCTTCTTCTCAATTTCTTGAATCTGTGAATGCTTCGGGACCATATCTGTGGTCCACATTCCTCTCGCAATCAACGGTTGTGATCGAATCGCGAGCTCGAACTTCATGATTCTTCTCTCCTCTCGACTCTATTTTTCCTGATTTGTGAATCAGGGAAATGTCGATCCCACTCCACGTGTCCTCCTCGATGGACGACCGATATTTACTTCAGTTCTCGACTGTTCAGGTGTCCTCCTCTCAACTTCTTCCGAACGTTTCCTCCTCTAAAATGCACAGATCTCTGCCATGCTCTCTTCTTAATCCAATGACCTAGATTGAAATTGCTCTTCATGAATTCACAAAGATCCTTTGTTTGTTCCCGACAAACCTTACGAAGTTCCTCCTCCCAAACCTCTTGATCTTCTGCCACTTGTCTCCTCCTCGATGATGGGTGACTTCTCCATATTTGAGACTTCGAAAAGTCCTCGAATCCTTTTCACACTTATCGCAATTTCACCTTTCAAGACTTAGGTTGTTCTCGAAGGCTTTCTGCACTCCTTGTAGAAATTTGTGCAACTCTCCTGTGACTTTTCTCAGCTTGAAAAACTCCATGGTTCCAAGTTCCTCTGTGAGTTTCTCGTGCCCTCCTAGTAGCTTCTCGCTCTGCTTCCTGATCTTGTAAGGAAAACTTGCAACACTTTAGGTGCACTCCTTGCACTTGGCTCAGTTTTTCGACACCTTCTCCCTTAGCCTTAGGGAAAGGTTTAAGGTATCTCCTTTCCTTTGTTGATGCACTTCTTGCAAATCCTTCCTTCACTAGAATGTTCATCAATCCTAGGATTCTCCAACACCTTCAACTATGCTTCTCCTATGTATGCTCACACAAGCTTGATGCCCTCTTGGAAGAGTATTCCAGATTGTTCAGTAACTCTGGACCATGCTTCTCTCCACACGGTATTTCTTTTCAAGGAACTTAACCGCCTTGAAATTTCTTCCTGAGTTAGTGAGTAAATCTGGTATTCCCTCCTGGAAAATTCTCTTCTGACTCCGTTGAGTTCAAAAACACACTCCTTGCATTGGCTTACAGAGTTTCCCAGCTCTGTCGCGCACTCCTTGAACTTAGCCTAGAGAATCATAAATAAATCAACACACTCGTGGGTAGAAAACGATATCCCTATCCCTGCAAATGATTCCTAACATTCATATACAATTCAAATACATGTAAAATACATTCAGAACACAACATCCATTGAACAAAAATGTAAAACAGGAAGAACTGTCATTTTCTATTAATGGTGGAATTCCAAATTACAATGGTGAAGTTTGAGGTACAACTGAGTCTTGGCTCTCTATTTTACTCCTACTCCCCATTGTTTAACCTCTATAAGACTCAACCAACACAACCAACCAACCCCTACTTTGCTTACAATACAAATATTTTTACAAGATGGGATCTATGAGCTTCCCTCACAAGCTAATTTAGTGGTGTGAAATCACCATTCAAAACACCTATTTAATGGACATATTACAATGATGGAAATATGCTCCAAATCGGATGCAGATCCCTTTTGTCATTAGCCTATTAATGGCGACCTTATCTCCATATTGTGCAAAAGAACGATTTTTCTCTTACAGCTTGTCTTTAATTAATGCCTGGATCACACCTTGGATTCTTGAGTAAAAATGAGAGGGTGACGCCTCTCCTTCCTTGGAGTGATGCTCCTGCATCAGTATATAGAAACCCCCCAACTACATTTCCATGTTACTCTAGAAAGGAAAAGATAAAATACCAAGTATTATTTGATACTTGGAAGCCTCTATTAGAATACAAACAAGTCATCTGAAAGGAATCATATAAGACCTGCAACTGAATATGGAATAATTATGATGATCTTTTAGAAGAATTAAGGATTCAACTAATGCCCCCCATTGATGAAGAAACACTTTCAAAAACCATGATGGTTGAGGTGGAGAAGCATAGGGAAACCACCAAGGTGAATATTGAGCGGTTAAATGAGGTAAATAAAGACTCCCTTGAAGATTATCTATTGAAACCCACAAAACTCATCACAATGGCCCAAGACTTTATCAAATGCACAACCCAAGAACTAAAACAAGAAGTCTCCAAAAAGGCTTGCGATGGATAATTAGATGCCGAAAAGATGGACTTAGATAAGTTACAAAAGATTTTGGATGATTATTCACTCTCGAAGGAATACTGGGACCAAATGCAAGCACATAAGAATCCATAATGATTTTGATTGTCATAAATGCTCCACCTATCTCATATTTTCTTTTGTATTCCTAATAAGGAAAAATATGTGAAGAGTCATTGTTGTAAACCGACTTTTTACATATGATTGATATATAGAATGTAAACAGACACCAAATAGTTACAAAAAGGATGATTGTAAATGTGAAAGGGATTTTGTACTCAGATTGTAGCAAAACAATATTATTACTATATGTGAATTTGAAAAAGAGACATTTTGAACATCTTGGTGCAAATGTGTATGAATGAGACTTTTCTTTTAATGCATATCTACTTCTATGATATGTGGATTTTAGTTCAATGAACTATTTAAATATTGTTTTTTGTATGTCTACAGATACCATGATTTTTATTTTAAGTGCAATGAATATAATTAGTCGTCGAATCAATTACTTGTTTCTAACTCCTTATATTGTTGATTTCTCATATTCATTTCTTTTATGAATTATTTTTTTGAAGGTAATAAATTGTTTGACTACACTTATTTGTTTTTAGTTAACTCTTGATCATGATATAATAGAATAGAATTGGATTGAATATTAGGATAATAAATAATCATTTTAGTCTAGATTAGTTATTTAGATTTTTAATTCAACCGATAACATTTTGTTCTCATATTCATATATAGATAATTAGTTAAATTGATCACCAGGAAAACAAGCTAGCTGGAAACAATATTCCAAATGAGAGTGGGTCTAATTGGGACCTTCCATTGGGTGTTTTCCCTTACCTACTTGAATGGTTCATTCAATCTCATCAACACATCCCACAAATAATTCCACAAGAAGGAAATCTAACCCTAAAATTTTATCTTTTGCTACTTTGTCTCGGGCTTCACCAAGGATTGTTTTCTCTCTCCATTTTATTTTATTGTTGTTTTTCCTTTAGTGTTATGGATACTCTTTAAATACTTTAACTTTTTCAGTTTTTTATACCTGAATTTTTTTCCCCTAGAAACCCAAAACTAGGGAAACTAGTATCTTCTATATTCATTCATATCATAGATTGTTTACAATACAATATACATATAGGATCCAGGCGCATCCAAAATCCTAATCCTATGACGTGTATTAGTCAAAAACCCTAATTCCTTAACCGAAAATAGAAAACGATCAACGAAAACCTATGTGCCAAAAAATGGCTCATAAATGAACACGAAAATCGAGGAAAGAATATAACACAAACCCAACATTCTCCCACTTGTTGTTTTCTTTGCATACAGGGGGTTACAGGGTTACATATTCAACAATCAAGGGAAACAATTCCCATATATCCTCTACACCAAGAGAACTTCTCAATGCTCACATATTTTGTTATTGAATTTGCAACATTCTTTAAATTGTCAATCTTCATCAACAACACCTTTTCTTCAACCATGTCTCTCACAAAGTGATATTGAACATCAATATGCTTTGTATTTGAATGATAAGTCAGGTTCTTTGCCAAAAACATTGCACTCTAAGTGTCACAATATATCCTTACAACTTGTTGTACCAACCCAATACCTGAACAGAATATTTGTAACCATATTGCTCCCTTTCTTGCATGAGTGGCTACCATGTATTCAACTTCTATAGTTGAAAGTGCCACTACAAACTATCTTTTTCTCATCCAAACGATTTCTCCTCCAAACATTTTAAACACATACATGTTTGTAGATCTCCTACGATCCAGATCTCCAGCCCAATTTGCATCCACAAATCCATGTATGTCAAACAATTTGTCCAATCCTAGTATTTCTCGGTAGCACAATCCATAAATAGAAGTGCCATGAAAATATCTAAAAACTCTCTTTATTTTTGTCCAATGATCCTTCCCTGGTTTTGAAATATACCTGCTCAAAACTCCCACTACATGTGCAATGTTCGGTCTAGTACAAACCATTGCATACATCAACCTACCAACCAGACTCACATATGGAACATGATACATGTCCTCCTCCTCTTCGTGTGCCTTGGGACACTGATCCGTAGATCACTTTACACCTACAAGAATAGGGACCCTAATTGGCTTATACACCTACATATTAAACCTCTGCAATATTGTCTCGACATATTTTCTCTAATTTAACCAGAGTTTCCTATTTTTTTGATATATTTTAGTTTCCATTCCCAAAATGAAATTTGCAACACCAAGATCCTTCATGTCAAATTTAGAGGACAACTGAGTTTTCACATCCTAGATAATCTCCATATTGTTTCCTATCAGCATCATGTCATCCACATACACGACAAAATAAATCAAATGATCACCAATTAATTTAAAATATACATAGTGATCCTCTTTGATTTTTTTGAAGCCATGTGCGAACATATAAGTATCAAATTTCACATATTTTGTGATTTTTTTAAACCATACAGGGACTTTTTCATCTTGCATACTAGCTCCTTTTGCTTCACAACAAAGCCTTTTTTTTTGTTTCATGTAGATTTCTCCTTCTAGATCCCCATGTAGGAATGTTGTCCTCACATCCATTTGTTCTACTTCAAAATCAAAGGTAGGAGAAACTGATAAAAAAAATATAATAGAGGTTAAATTTTCAATACGAGAAACAATCTCACCAAAATAAATTTCCTCAACCTCGGAATAACTCTTTGCTACTAACTGAGCCTTCTATTTCTCCATTTTGCCATATGCTTTCAGCTTCTTTTTAAATACCCATTTTTTGCCAATGGGATTTCTTCTAGTCGAAAACTCCACTAGATCCCAAGCCTCATTCTTATCCAAGGATGTCATTTCTTCAACCATGGCCTTTTTCCATAGTTTTCCATCCTTTGAATCCACTTCATCCCTAACAATTCTAGGATCATCATTAGTAATAAAAAAGGAAAAAAAATGAGCAGAAATCAGGTGGAGTATACCTTTCTAGTAGCCATTTTTCCCACACCAATCTCGTTAATAGTGGAGTATAGGGATCTTCTTCTTCCGACACATTTTATTTTGTAGAGTATGATTCATCATCCTTTGGCTCAAAATCTATTTTATCTGGTTCTTTCGTACTTGGTAGGACTTCATGTTTGACAACATCCTTCATTTCTCTAAAAACCACATCTAGACTATACCTAACCTTCTTATTTTTTTGGTTCCAAAGATTATAACCTTTCAGACCATCTTTATACCCAATAAAGATACACTTTTCAACCTTCTTATCTAGCTTACTCTTGTTTTCCTTTGAAACATGAACATAGGCCTCACAGCCAGATAGCTTGAGATGTGTAAGACAAGGTTTCTTACCAATCCATACCTATTTTGGATTCTTGTCATCCAATGTTGATGAGGATGATCTTTTGACTAGGTAACATGCAACATCCACTGCCTCTACCCATAATTCTTTCCTTAACCTAGCACCACTAAGTATGCACCTTTATTTTTCCATCAACGTCTTGTTCATCCTTTTTTCTACTCCATTATGTTGAGGTGTATATGGAGTATTCTTCTGCCTTGTTATATCGTACTTCTTACAGAATTATTCAAATTCATTCCCATATAACTCTCCACCATTGTCTGTCCTCGACACCTTAATTCATTTATTTGTTTGATTCTCAACAAGAGCCTTAAAATATTTAAACCTGTCAAAGGCTTCAAATTTACTACTGAGGAAATATATCCAAGTATTCATGGAGAATTAATATATAAATGATACATAGTACATAGATTTTCCCAATCATGGAAATGACACAGGTCCAAACATATCACTGTGCACTAGCTATACAATTCCTTCTTCCCTTGTTGCACCAGAGGGGAATCTTACATGATTCTTCTTCCCATATACAGAATGCTCATAGAAATCAAAATCTAGAGAGAAATTATACATACCTTCAACCATACCTTTACCATGTAGTAGTTGAAGACCCTTCTCTATGATATGCCCCAGTATTTGATGCCACATCATAAACTTTTCTCCAGACACTGTAGGAGATTTTTCTTCTTCTGCTCCAATATCAGGAAAAATGTAACTATCACACCCATCACTATTAGTCCTTCCTTCCAGCTTATATATAGTTCCAAACTGAACACCCTTCAGCAACACCATTTCTCCTCGAACCATCCTGCATGTTTCTTTTTCAAATACCATTTTTACCTCTGCATCGTCCATTTTGCTAACATAAATAATTTTTCCATCCAATCCTAGGATGTGTATAACATTAGGCAATGTTTAATCCTTTTGTCTATGAGCCTCAACTTGAATTTTCCTCCTCCTATGATTCTAGTTGTCTAGTCATCACCTAGGAAAACATTACCTCCATCATACCTTTCATATTCACAGAACCACTCCCTGTGGGGATTCATATGAAAGTATGCACCCGAGTCAACCAACAATGCCTCATGATATGCATTTGTGCTTGAAGAAGCCATGTACACATCCCCTCCTTCTTCCTTGGAGGTATTTTCTTCTGTAGCGGGATCACCTTCAAATCCCTTCACTTTCTCAACACTTTTGGATCTACAGTGCTACTTGAAGTGACCTTATTTTCCACATATCCATCATACCTTTACAAACTTTCTAGGATATTTATATCTACCCTTAGATGTTGATCTCCCACTTGAGGACTTAGATCTATTTCTATCCTGGGAGCATCCTCTTCCAAATAATGCATCTATGCTCTGTCCTTCCATGTTCTTCTATCTCATGTCCTCCAACAACAAGGATGATACCACATCATTGAAACTCAAGGTTGTTGTATTACTACCTATGGTGACAACCAGACTATCCCACGAGTCTGGTAAAGAGCACAGTAAACTAATACACTTATCTTCATTTGAAATTTTAATCTCAACGGATAATAACTGACTTACCACAATATCAAAAGTATTCCAATGATCTATCATCGAGTCTCCATCTCTCATCCTTAGGTTATACAACTTATTCCACAACAATAGTTTATTTACCAGGGACTTAGATTGATACAAGTTCCCCAACTTATTCCATAACTCCTTGGTTGTAGCTTTCCATGATACATTCAATAATATTGAATCTGAGAGACACAATCAAATTGTTCTCTTCGCTTTATGATCCAACCTTTTCCAGTCATCTACTAACATTCATGTAGGTGTAGGACCAGTATCCACCGTGATCCACTGATCTTTTTCTACCAACAGATCCTACATCTCTATCTTCAACAACTCAAAACTTTTCCCATTAAATTTCTCGATGTCTATTTTCAAACTTCTCTCCATTTATTTTCACTTGAAGAATCAATATTGAAGATATGCCACTGTAACAAGGATTATCACAGTCCCAAGACAAACCCCTGACCATAAAGGTGTCCCCCTAAAGTCAATAATTTCTCTGATACCAAATCTAGATTTTAACCTTGTACAATATTTTATTGCAAATATATTTTCAATAAAAGAAAAAAATATATACAATGGAAAATACACACATTACATAGATATTTTTCCCCTGGAAATCCAAAATCGGGAAAAGAAACATCTTCTATATTCATTCATATCATACATTGTTTACAATACAATATACATATAGGAGCCATCGACATCCAAAACCATAATCCAATGACATGTATTAGTCAACAACCCTAATTCCTTCACCGAAAATAGAAAACCATCGATGAAAAACCATGTGCTGAAAAAACACCCATAAATGGACACAAAAACCAAGGACTGCCCAAAAATGGACATGAAAATCAAGGACACTAATTCTAGGTATGAAAAGAATATAATACAAACCCAACAGGCACCAGTGCGTCAATTATATGAAATGCACCGATGTGTTATATATTTATAAACACACCGTACAAAAAAATCCACTAAAACCTTTGGCCGCCTACCTCTGCTAGTATCCTCTGGTATAAACAGATTTTTGGGCTATTTTGATAGGGTTGTCCGCAAAAACCTCTGCTAGAGGGTCTTTTCCTTGTAGTGATAAGTTTTTCATAGTCTATTTGGATGACATACATATGTATTCTAATTCATATGAAGAGCATGAGAAACACTTGAGGATGGTGCTAGAGGTGCTAAGAGAGCATCAAATGTATGCCAAGATGGGAAAATGCTCAATCTACCAAAATAATATCCATTATTTGGTCCATATCACGTCTGAGGATGGCATAGCAATGGATCCAAAAAATATTAAAGAAATCAGAAAATGGCCAAGAGGTTTGAGAAAGAGGTTTGAGATAAGGATGGACCATAGTGGTCCAAAATATTTGTTTGAACAACCAACATTAAATTCTAGACAATCTATATGGATAGAATTTATCAGTAAATATGATTTCGATATAAAACATGCCAAAGGTAAGAAGAACAAAGTGGTTGATGCACTCGACAGAAGGGTGCATGAAATGTATGCTAAAACCATAAGGTTGTATAAGAAATATTGGAAAACCATAATTCTAAATGCTACAAATTCATTCCATCTTTATTCATAAATTAAGGAAAGCATAGAATAAAATAAATTATAGCAGATATAAAAAGACTATTAGTTGAAAGAGTATGATATTTTATTGTATAGGAACAAAGTTTGTGCTCTTAATTTTCAGAAATTAAAAAAATTGGTATTAGAAGAAATGTATAATGTTTCTTATGCTGGAAACCCATGATATCATAAGGCAATTGCATCCATAAGAAGCCATTTTTTTCCATGGATGAAGAAAGATGTGCCTAAGTATATAGCTACATGCACGGTGTGTCAAAAGGTAAAATATGAACATAGACATCTAACTAGTTTGTTATATCCATTACCCATTCCTGAGTGGAAATGGGAAGTTGTTTCCGAGTAAAATCGTGAATCTAGGTAACACTTTCGTGAGAATAAGGCACGAAAATTTCAAATGGCATGTTTTTGTCCGAGCTCTTAAATTTTTTTGGCTGAAAAATATTTCGATCAAAGGTTAAATATAATGACAACCCTAAAAATATAACATAAATTTTAAATATAGCAACAATTTTTTGTGAAAACTAACTTTTGGCCAAAAAATAGTAACTTTTAGTCGAAGTATTAGTTCAGCCGAAAACTTGTAACTATGGAACTTTTCAAAAAACTATCACTTCTCTTCAGCTTAGTCCAACTTTTCTAGGAGAAGACTCCTTCAAATATTGTGATTTTGGCTTCGGAACTAATACCAACATTTTTAGAATTGAATGAAATTTTATTTGATACAATTTGTATTCAATTTAAGTTTTTTTAGTATGTTAGATTAAATTAGTAAAAAAATGTTTGAAGATTTGTTTTAGATGACCTAATGATTCAGTAAAATGAAAAATCAATCTCTGTAATAATGCACAGTAAAAAATTATGGAAAATTTATGTTACAAAAACTTTCACTGTCCTCTTCAAAAGGGTATTTTTATATTTTACCTTTAAATAAAAAATAAAGGACATACATGGAGTCTCACTAAACATGTTTAAAATCTGCAACTTTTTCAGATTGGTCAAATTCAAAAAATTGTAGAAATTATAATATTCATCCGTTAAATTCAAAACTATATTCATACTTTAATAGAGTTTGTTTTTATTGTTGCGTCATATTTCATTTTTCATAAGAACAAGTTTAATAATGAGTACATTTTTGTCTCAATACATATCTCATTATCAGTCCCGTCATTTTTAAGGAACACACTGTCAAACAATCACTAAATTCACATATCAAATGTCAATAAACAAATTTAAAAAAATAGTCAATATAAAGATAACAAAATTCATGACAAGTTTTGTTTTTTTTTATACTGGGGGAATCGGCAACTCGCGGTTCTCGTACTCGCGTGACACGGGGTCGATCCCTAGGCGGATGCCACTATAACCCCAGGTGCAACCACCCAGCCCGCAAGAATGACACACGAGTAAGTCCGGGTGAGAATCGAACATGAGACTTCATTTACAAATTTTCTTCCATTTACACGACACTTGCCAATCCATCTACACCCGTGCGGGCCTGACATTTTTTGTTTTTACTATAAAGTGCAATTCTAAATAAATAAAATAATTTTGTTACTGGAAGTTGAAACAATTCTGAAAATATATTTTATTTTCTCAAAAAATAAGGAAATAGACACCCAAATTCATGATTCCTTCCATAGATTCTATTACCAAGTTTCGCAAAGCTATAAAACAACATGATTCCATTATGGTAGTGGTGGATACACATACAAAGGTTTCCCATTTTATTTCAGTGAAGTTAACTCGGAAGGAAGCCAAAATTGTTGAGATTTAGATGAAGGAAATTGCCAGGCTACATGGTGTGCCTAAGGCAATTGTTTCTGATGGATATTCCAAGTTCACATGAAATTTCTGGAAGGGATTATTTAAAGTATTTGAAACCATTTTAAATTATAGTACAACATATCAACCAGAGTCATATGGGCAGAAAAAGAGGGTCAACCAAGTAATTGAAGACATGTTGAGAATTTATGTGATGGAAAATCCATCTAAATTGGAAGATTATTTGCATTTAGTAGAATTTGCATACACCAACGGTATCATGAATCAATGAAAATGATCCCATTTCAATAATTGTATTGACAAAAGTGAAATACTCCGATGAGTTGGGATAATCCAACAGCCATAGAAGTGTTTGGGCCTAAAATGCTCAAGGATATGGAAGAGAAAATGATTAAAATTAAACAAAACGTGAAGGTAGCCCAAGACAGGAACAAAATCTATGTAGAAAATGGTAGAGTATTGAGAGAATTCCAAGTTGTAGAACATGTTTTCCTAAAGGTAAAACCAAAGGGAATCTCACTAAAGTTGGGAAGTTCTCCCAAGTTGGCAGCTAGATATTGTGGGCCATTCGAGAGATTGGACATGATAGGGATATTGTTATACATGATTGCATTGACTACATCCATGCATTTTCATAACATACTTCATTTTTATTTTTTGAAAAAGTATGTACATAATTCTAACCATGTCATTGATTGGAATATGATTTAGGTGGAGCCAGAAGGAGACTTTCAGCTAGAACTAATGTGTATCCTACACCAAAAAGTCAAGGTTCTCCAAAAAAAATCTATTAGGAAATTAAATGTCCATTGGACCTACTAAAACCCTAAAGGTGTGAGATGGGAGGTAGAATATGTAATGCGAGAATCCTTCCCACATCGTTTTTGAACTTTTGATGAAAAAATTATATATATAAGAACACCTAAAGGGTGGCATGCACTGAGGAGAGTGAAAAAAGAAGGGGGAGGGGAATGTAATACCCCATTTTTATTCTTGGAATGTAATTTAATGTAAATCTATGAATTATAATGTGAGCCAAATAGTATGGTCGA
The DNA here is from genome assembly GCA_009831015.1 of Picea engelmannii. NCBI lineage: Eukaryota > Viridiplantae > Streptophyta > Pinopsida > Pinales > Pinaceae > Picea > Picea engelmannii. The sequence goes on from ML827886.1 coordinate 12,363, forward strand.
GGGCCAAGGAATTTAAATGATGTAAATTAAAGTTATAAATGAAAATACATAGTTGGTTCTGAGACAAGGGGGACTAAAACGATGGGGTTCTATGACTCCATGAGAGATAAATGAGAGGGGGATAAGTGCGCCAAAGGGGCCAAAGACATTAATATTCTAATATTTTTTTATAACCTAAAGTCATTACCTTAGCTTTTGTAAAAGACATATCAGCCTTGAGATACATAAAACAACAGTTGGGGAGGACTTCCTTGAGTGACAAGTGGTAAGTTAGATACATGCATACTTAATCCTTGTTTTTGGAGAGGATCCCATGATTCTACCATTATTCCATCTATATCTCTACCTTCAATTTTTTCCTATGGATTACAACAGAAATGGAGCCAAGTATGTTAGGGGGATGAATTTTATGACTTGTGAAAATTGATATTGAGCATCCTTTTAGATCCCATCATTGATATTTTCCTATCTGGTATGTGTTGGAGCCCAGAAAGATAGGTGTGACATACTGAGGGATTGCATTGCAAATAAGGGTGTCAACTTCTCTAGATTGTGCAGACGGAAAGGGAAAAGACAACGGGATTGGGAGGGTTGCATGAGTGGATAGACTAATACATTTGTGGGATTTGATTGAGAAATTATTTTCCATCCTCATGGACTCACAAAACCAACATAGGGGTGACCTATTGTACAAATAATTGGTGCAATGGTGCCTACGGTTGGGAGGAACATCAAAATCTAGTTAGTGTCTTTCATTATTAAAGATAAGTGTTAAATTATGTGTTTACCTGTGTCGATTATTATGTATGAAAATGGGTTAATTTGTTGTTTACTTAAAGAATATATCAACGTGTTATTATATTATGTGTATTTACATGAATTGCATAAGTATTCATGTCATCTTGCATATATAATTTCATGATATTGCAAAGAGGGATAATTATATAGTATCAGAGTTTAGTAGTATGATGCATTTATGGAAATTGGAGAAATTTACAAGTACCCCACCATCCTAGAGGGTACATGAGTGGCTAGGTATGTTACGTTATGAAAGAAGGATATCTACACCTCTACATATCTCCATAGTCACTCATGCAATATAAAAAATCAATCATGATTATCAAAGGAATTAAACTCAACAATAATTAATAGGCTTGTCCATGATGTCAAAAACAAACAAAGAGGTTGTTTGACATAGTTTCAAAATTAATTAAAATTAATAACAAAAAACCCTTTAGTTTTCTCACTTCATAAATATGTAACTAATTCATCAAATATTGAATTTTGGATTCATTAGAAATGGGACATAGAGGATCTAGTTATGTGCCACATTCTGCGCTTTGTTGGATGCCTTTCATAAAACGTGAAGTGAAAATTTCTCATTTGATAGTAAACCTTTTTTATTGCATTTTTGTATTTGCATGGATTGGAATCAAATTCCTTCAATAAACTTCATGGACCCAAAAATCATCAATCCAACGTCTTTTGACATTCCCATATCCTATTTGATCGAATTAAAAAATGTGTGGAAATAAGCCTCTATGGATAAAGTTCAGTCTTCACACAAGAAACTATTTCACCAAATTCCACAACTTTGCATCCAATTTCCATCTATGGTATATGCTCTTTAATTTTCCTTATTGACACATCCTCATTTATCTATCAAGAATCTGCTACAGTATTCTATAGTTCTCCCACACACTAATTGAATTCTAAAGGGAAAATGCATCTAAAGTCATCCATCATGCTTTGAAACTTCATCAAGCGATTGTGATGACACAAAAAATGATGCTAATAACTACTAATAGTTTGAGATAGTATCATTTTTCTCATAATCAAGACTCTTCCACCTCACATGACGCTCATGTGTGATCTTACATTGCTAAATGTACCATGACATAATCATTACATGTTTGTATGCATTACATTTATTACCCTTGCATACCACATTACTTCAATTTTTTTCATATCTCTTGTTGATGACTACCATACCACTTACGATGTTATTGCACAACTTCACTCACTTATCAATTGAAGTGACTTAGCGTCTCTCCTCCAATGCTTGTATTGAATGATTGAATTAGTTTCAAGGTAAAAAACGTGTTTCTTTCCATGCTAATATCGAGATGATAATATTGATATATCTCTCACCTCGCATGTCATTGAACATATTAGATCAATTTCAACCACATGCAACAATCAAATAACCATATGATTGAAACAAATGAAAAGATCATCATTATTTCATCCTCATGTAAGAAACAAGTAAGATGAAATTAAAATGAGACAAAAAATCAAATCATGATTTCACTTGATCCAAACTATTGATTAACTTGTCATCAAGAGCATAAGAAATAAGAAATCCATTGAAATACACATCAATTTCCAAGCATTATTTTAACTCAGAAAGATAGCCATGAATTCAAAATCCTCCAAAAACATCAAATTTGTTAAAAGAATAAATGACAAGGGAACCATAGCTTACAATATGAGGCTCATTAAAACATTTAGTGGGACCCTAAGTGTTGGGACATGGGATCATTGAGGGCATCAACACATAGTTAAGGTTATCTTTATCTCAATTAGGATTATGTTTATTGCCTAAGTTTCATTTATCCCAACCACACATATAGTTCTTAATTTGAATGTTATTTGCATATGCTATTTATACTCCCTATGTACTTTCCCGAAGAGAATATGAACAATTCTTGTAATTTCTCTATTCACTTAAGATTGTGCAAGTTTCTCTATGTTGGTAAAGGAGTATTTTGATGCAAAGAGTATTTAGTGATGCAAAAATTTCACTTTAACCTGAATACGAGCTCACCTCCCTCACTAACTACTAAACATTTGGTCGCATACAAGTCTAAGTTGCAATAAAAGTAATGCCCAATCTATAGAACATATCTTGTTCAAAGACGATTTTATTCGAGGATCAAAGTAAACAACCTTTCACCATTGTCATAATTGGAATTGTGTTTCTCAATCCAAATTTTCAGAATTTCTTATTGCTTTTAGCATGTGAAAGTTTTCATGATTGAATTGAAAGAAGGGATGTGCTCAATAGCATATAGTCATTTATTTTAATTTAATTTAAGGTGCATATCCATGGATATAAAAATCAATTTAATGTCAATCATCCTAATTCACATGATAAAGTATGTTAACCATTGCCACTAGCTTAGGTAGTTGAGAGGAAAATTGTTTTCATCTCTAACAAATACAAAAAATATTACACATTTTTATAAGCTTAATTTATCAAATCATGAAACATAACTCTTTTTTACAAACAAAAATAATAAATTAAACCTATTGTATTGATTTTTTAAGGAAA
>ML827886.1:15796-29665 GCA_009831015.1 Picea engelmannii
AAACTTTGTTCCTATACAATAAAATATCATACTCTTTCAACTAATAGTCTTTTTATATCTGCTATAATTTATTTTATTCTATGCTTTCCTTAATTTATGAATAAAGATGGAATGAATTTGTAGCATTTAGAATTATGGTTTTCCAATATTTCTTATACAACCTTATGGTTTTAGCATACATTTCATGCACCCTTCTGTCGAGTGCATCAACCACTTTGTTCTTCTTACCTTTGGCATGTTTTATATCGAAATCATATTTACTGATAAATTCTATCCATATAGATTGTCTAGAATTTAATGTTGGTTGTTCAAACAAATATTTTGGACCACTATGGTCCATCCTTATCTCAAACCTCTTTCTCAAACCTCTTGGCCATTTTCTGATTTCTTTAATATTTTTTGGATCCATTGCTATGCCATCCTCAGACGTGATATGGACCAAATAATGGATATTATTTTGGTAGATTGAGCATTTTCCCATCTTGGCATACATTTGATGCTCTCTTAGCACCTCTAGCACCATCCTCAAGTGTTTCTCATGCTCTTCATATGAATTAGAATACATATGTATGTCATCCAAATAGACTATGAAAAACTTATCACTACAAGGAAAAGACCCTCTAGCAGAGGTTTTTGCGGACAACCCTATCAAAATAGCCCAAAAATCTGTTTATACCAGAGGATACTAGCAGAGGTAGGCGGCCAAAGGTTTTAGTGGATTTTTTTGTACGGTGTGTTTATAAATATATAACACATCGGTGCATTTCATATAATTGACGCACTGGTGCCTGTTGGGTTTGTATTATATTCTTTTCATACCTAGAATTAGTGTCCTTGATTTTCATGTCCATTTTTGGGCAGTCCTTGGTTTTTGTGTCCATTTATGGGTGTTTTTTCAGCACATGGTTTTTCATCGATGGTTTTCTATTTTCGGTGAAGGAATTAGGGTTGTTGACTAATACATGTCATTGGATTATGGTTTTGGATGTCGATGGCTCCTATATGTATATTGTATTGTAAACAATGTATGATATGAATGAATATAGAAGATGTTTCTTTTCCCGATTTTGGATTTCCAGGGGAAAAATATCTATGTAATGTGTGTATTTTCCATTGTATATATTTTTTTCTTTTATTGAAAATATATTTGCAATAAAATATTGTACAAGGTTAAAATCTAGATTTGGTATCAGAGAAATTATTGACTTTAGGGGGACACCTTTATGGTCAGGGGTTTGTCTTGGGACTGTGATAATCCTTGTTACAGTGGCATATCTTCAATATTGATTCTTCAAGTGAAAATAAATGGAGAGAAGTTTGAAAATAGACATCGAGAAATTTAATGGGAAAAGTTTTGAGTTGTTGAAGATAGAGATGTAGGATCTGTTGGTAGAAAAAGATCAGTGGATCACGGTGGATACTGGTCCTACACCTACATGAATGTTAGTAGATGACTGGAAAAGGTTGGATCATAAAGCGAAGAGAACAATTTGATTGTGTCTCTCAGATTCAATATTATTGAATGTATCATGGAAAGCTACAACCAAGGAGTTATGGAATAAGTTGGGGAACTTGTATCAATCTAAGTCCCTGGTAAATAAACTATTGTTGTGGAATAAGTTGTATAACCTAAGGATGAGAGATGGAGACTCGATGATAGATCATTGGAATACTTTTGATATTGTGGTAAGTCAGTTATTATCCGTTGAGATTAAAATTTCAAATGAAGATAAGTGTATTAGTTTACTGTGCTCTTTACCAGACTCGTGGGATAGTCTGGTTGTCACCATAGGTAGTAATACAACAACCTTGAGTTTCAATGATGTGGTATCATCCTTGTTGTTGGAGGACATGAGATAGAAGAACATGGAAGGACAGAGCATAGATGCATTATTTGGAAGAGGATGCTCCCAGGATAGAAATAGATCTAAGTCCTCAAGTGGGAGATCAACATCTAAGGGTAGATATAAATATCCTAGAAAGTTTGTAAAGGTATGATGGATATGTGGAAAATAAGGTCACTTCAAGTAGCACTGTAGATCCAAAAGTGTTGAGAAAGTGAAGGGATTTGAAGGTGATCCCGCTACAGAAGAAAATACCTCCAAGGAAGAAGGAGGGGATGTGTACATGGCTTCTTCAAGCACAAATGCATATCATGAGGCATTGTTGGTTGACTCGGGTGCATACTTTCATATGAATCCCCACAGGGAGTGGTTCTGTGAATATGAAAGGTATGATGGAGGTAATGTTTTCCTAGGTGATGACTAGACAACTAGAATCATAGGAGGAGGAAAATTCAAGTTGAGGCTCATAGACAAAAGGATTAAACATTGCCTAATGTTATACACATCCTAGGATTGGATGGAAAAATTATTTATGTTAGCAAAATGGACGATGCAGAGGTAAAAATGGTATTTGAAAAAGAAACATGCAGGATGGTTCGAGGAGAAATGGTGTTGCTGAAGGGTGTTCAGTTTGGAACTATATATAAGCTGGAAGGAAGGACTAATAGTGATGGGTGTGATAGTTACATTTTTCCTGATATTGGAGCAGAAGAAGAAAAATCTCCTACAGTGTCTGGAGAAAAGTTTATGATGTGGCATCAAATACTGGGGCATATCATAGAGAAGGGTCTTCAACTACTACATGGTAAAGGTATGGTTGAAGGTATGTATAATTTCTCTCTAGATTTTGATTTCTATGAGCATTCTGTATATGGGAAGAAGAATCATGTAAGATTCCCCTCTGGTGCAACAAGGGAAGAAGGAATTGTATAGCTAGTGCACAGTGATATGTTTGGACCTGTGTCATTTCCATGATTGGGAAAATCTATGTACTATGTATCATTTATATATTAATTCTCCATGAATACTTGGATATATTTCCTCAGTAGTAAATTTGAAGCCTTTGACAGGTTTAAATATTTTAAGGCTCTTGTTGAGAATCAAACAAATAAATGAATTAAGGTGTCGAGGACAGACAATGGTGGAGAGTTATATGGGAATGAATTTGAATAATTCTGTAAGAAGTACGATATAACAAGGCAGAAGAATACTCCATATACACCTCAACATAATGGAGTAGAAAAAAGGATGAACAAGACGTTGATGGAAAAATAAAGGTGCATACTTAGTGGTGCTAGGTTAAGGAAAGAATTATGGGTAGAGGCAGTGGATGTTGCATGTTACCTAGTCAAAAGATCATCCTCATCAACATTGGATGACAAGAATCCAAAATAGGTATGGATTGGTAAGAAACCTTGTCTTACACATCTCAAGCTATCTGGCTGTGAGGCCTATGTTCATGTTTCAAAGGAAAACAAGAGTAAGCTAGATAAGAAGGTTGAAAAGTGTATCTTTATTGGGTATAAAGATGGTCTGAAAGGTTATAATCTTTGGAACCAAAAAAATAAGAAGGTTAGGTATAGTCTAGATGTGGTTTTTAGAGAAATGAAGGATGTTGTCAAACATGAAGTCCTACCAAGTACGAAAGAACCAGATAAAATAGATTTTGAGCCAAAGGATGATGAATCATACTCTACAAAATAAAATGTGTCGGAAGAAGAAGATCCCTATACTCCACTATTAACGAGATTGGTGTGGGAAAAATGGCTACTAGAAAGGTATACTCCACCTGATTTCTGCTCATTTTTTTTCCTTTTTTATTACTAATGATGATCCTAGAATTGTTAGGGATGAAGTGGATTCAAAGGATGGAAAACTATGGAAAAAGGCCATGGTTGAAGAAATGACATCCTTGGATAAGAATGAGGCTTGGGATCTAGTGGAGTTTTCGACTAGAAGAAATCCCATTGGCAAAAAATGGGTATTTAAAAAGAAGCTGAAAGCATATGGCAAAATGGAGAAATAGAAGGCTCAGTTAGTAGCAAAGAGTTATTCCGAGGTTGAGGAAATTTATTTTGGTGAGATTGTTTCTCGTATTGAAAATTTAACCTCTATTATATTTTTTTTATCAGTTTCTCCTACCTTTGATTTTGAAGTAGAACAAATGGATGTGAGGACAACATTCCTACATGGGGATCTAGAAGGAGAAATCTACATGAAACAAAAAAAAAGGCTTTGTTGTGAAGCAAAAGGAGCTAGTATGCAAGATGAAAAAGTCCCTGTATGGTTTAAAAAAATCACAAAATATGTGAAATTTGATACTTATATGTTCGCACATGGCTTCAAAAAAATCAAAGAGGATCACTATGTATATTTTAAATTAATTGGTGATCATTTGATTTATTTTGTCGTGTATGTGGATGACATGATGCTGATAGGAAACAATATGGAGATTATCTAGGATGTGAAAACTCAGTTGTCCTCTAAATTTGACATGAAGGATCTTGGTGTTGCAAATTTCATTTTGGGAATGGAAACTAAAATATATCAAAAAAATAGGAAACTCTGGTTAAATTAGAGAAAATATGTCGAGACAATATTGCAGAGGTTTAATATGTAGGTGTATAAGCCAATTAGGGTCCCTATTCTTGTAGGTGTAAAGTGATCTACGGATCAGTGTCCCAAGGCACACGAAGAGGAGGAGGACATGTATCATGTTCCATATGTGAGTCTGGTTGGTAGGTTGATGTATGCAATGGTTTGTACTAGACCGAACATTGCACATGTAGTGGGAGTTTTGAGCAGGTATATTTCAAAACCAGGGAAGGATCATTGGACAAAAATAAAGAGAGTTTTTAGATATTTTCATGGCACTTCTATTTATGGATTGTGCTACCGAGAAATACTAGGATTGGACAAATTGTTTGACATACATGGATTTGTGGATGCAAATTGGGCTGGAGATCTGGATCGTAGGAGATCTACAAACATGTATGTGTTTAAAATGTTTGGAGGAGAAATCGTTTGGATGAGAAAAAGATAGTTTGTAGTGGCACTTTCAACTATAGAAGTTGAATACATGGTAGCCACTCATGCAAGAAAGGGAGCAATATGGTTACAAATATTCTGTTCAGGTATTGGGTTGGTACAACAAGTTGTAAGGATATATTGTGACACTTAGAGTGCAATGTTTTTGGCAAAGAACCTGACTTATCATTCAAATACAAAGCATATTGATGTTCAATATCACTTTGTGAGAGACATGGTTGAAGAAAAGGTGTTGTTGATGAAGATTGACAATTTAAAGAATGTTGCAAATTCAATAACAAAATATGTGAGCATTGAGAAGTTCTCTTGGTGTAGAGGATATATGGGAATTGTTTCCCTTGATTGTTGAATATGTAACCCTGTAACCCCCTGTATGCAAAGAAAACAACAAGTGGGAGAATGTTGGGTTTGTGTTATATTCTTTCCTCGATTTTCGTGTTCATTTATGAGCCATTTTTTGGCACATAGGTTTTCGTTGATCGTTTTCTATTTTCGGTTAAGGAATTAGGGTTTTTGACTAATACACGTCATAGGATTAGGATTTTGGATGCGCCTGGATCCTATATGTATATTGTATTGTAAACAATCTATGATATGAATGAATATAGAAGATACTAGTTTCCCTAGTTTTGGGTTTCTAGGGGAAAAAAATTCAGGTATAAAAAACTGAAAAAGTTAAAGTATTTAAAGAGTATCCATAACACTAAAGGAAAAACAACAATAAAATAAAATGGAGAGAGAAAACAATCCTTGGTGAAGCCCGAGACAAAGTAGCAAAAGATAAAATTTTAGGGTTAGATTTCCTTCTTGTGGAATTATTTGTGGGATGTGTTGATGAGATTGAATGAACCATTCAAGTAGGTAAGGGAAAACACCCAATGGAAGGTCCCAATTAGACCCACTCTCATTTGGAATATTGTTTCCAGCTAGCTTGTTTTCCTGGTGATCAATTTAACTAATTATCTATATATGAATATGAGAACAAAATGTTATCGGTTGAATTAAAAATCTAAATAACTAATCTAGACTAAAATGATTATTTATTATCCTAATATTCAATCCAATTCTATTCTATTATATCATGATCAAGAGTTAACTAAAAACAAATAAGTGTAGTCAAACAATTTATTACCTTCAAAAAAATAATTCATAAAAGAAATGAATATGAGAAATCAACAATATAAGGAGTTAGAAACAAGTAATTGATTCGACGACTAATTATATTCATTGCACTTAAAATAAAAATCATGGTATCTGTAGACATACAAAAAACAATATTTAAATAGTTCATTGAACTAAAATCCACATATCATAGAAGTAGATATGCATTAAAAGAAAAGTCTCATTCATACACATTTGCACCAAGATGTTCAAAATGTCTCTTTTTCAAATTCACATATAGTAATAATATTGTTTTGCTACAATCTGAGTACAAAATCCCTTTCACATTTACAATCATCCTTTTTGTAACTATTTGGTGTCTGTTTACATTCTATATATCAATCATATGTAAAAAGTCGGTTTACAACAATGACTCTTCACATATTTTTCCTTATTAGGAATACAAAAGAAAATATGAGATAGGTGGAGCATTTATGACAATCAAAATCATTATGGATTCTTATGTGCTTGCATTTGGTCCCAGTATTCCTTCGAGAGTGAATAATCATCCAAAATCTTTTGTAACTTATCTAAGTCCATCTTTTCGGCATCTAATTATCCATCGCAAGCCTTTTTGGAGACTTCTTGTTTTAGTTCTTGGGTTGTGCATTTGATAAAGTCTTGGGCCATTGTGATGAGTTTTGTGGGTTTCAATAGATAATCTTCAAGGGAGTCTTTATTTACCTCATTTAACCGCTCAATATTCACCTTGGTGGTTTCCCTATGCTTCTCCACCTCAACCATCATGGTTTTTGAAAGTGTTTCTTCATCAATGGGGGGCATTAGTTGAATCCTTAATTCTTCTAAAAGATCATCATAATTATTCCATATTCAGTTGCAGGTCTTATATGATTCCTTTCAGATGACTTGTTTGTATTCTAATAGAGGCTTCCAAGTATCAAATAATACTTGGTATTTTATCTTTTCCTTTCTAGAGTAACATGGAAATGTAGTTGGGGGGTTTCTATATACTGATGCAGGAGCATCACTCCAAGGAAGGAGAGGCGTCACCCTCTCATTTTTACTCAAGAATCCAAGGTGTGATCCAGGCATTAATTAAAGACAAGCTGTAAGAGAAAAATCGTTCTTTTGCACAATATGGAGATAAGGTCGCCATTAATAGGCTAATGACAAAAGGGATCTGCATCCGATTTGGAGCATATTTCCATCATTGTAATATGTCCATTAAATAGGTGTTTTGAATGGTGATTTCACACCACTAAATTAGCTTGTGAGGGAAGCTCATAGATCCCATCTTGTAAAAATATTTGTATTGTAAGCAAAGTAGGGGTTGGTTGGTTGTGTTGGTTGAGTCTTATAGAGGTTAAACAATGGGGAGTAGGAGTAAAATAGAGAGCCAAGACTCAGTTGTACCTCAAACTTCACCATTGTAATTTGGAATTCCACCATTAATAGAAAATGACAGTTCTTCCTGTTTTACATTTTTGTTCAATGGATGTTGTGTTCTGAATGTATTTTACATGTATTTGAATTGTATATGAATGTTAGGAATCATTTGCAGGGATAGGGATATCGTTTTCTACCCACGAGTGTGTTGATTTATTTATGATTCTCTAGGCTAAGTTCAAGGAGTGCGCGACAGAGCTGGGAAACTCTGTAAGCCAATGCAAGGAGTGTGTTTTTGAACTCAACGGAGTCAGAAGAGAATTTTCCAGGAGGGAATACCAGATTTACTCACTAACTCAGGAAGAAATTTCAAGGCGGTTAAGTTCCTTGAAAAGAAATACCGTGTGGAGAGAAGCATGGTCCAGAGTTACTGAACAATCTGGAATACTCTTCCAAGAGGGCATCAAGCTTGTGTGAGCATACATAGGAGAAGCATAGTTGAAGGTGTTGGAGAATCCTAGGATTGATGAACATTCTAGTGAAGGAAGGATTTGCAAGAAGTGCATCAACAAAGGAAAGGAGATACCTTAAACCTTTCCCTAAGGCTAAGGGAGAAGGTGTCGAAAAACTGAGCCAAGTGCAAGGAGTGCACCTAAAGTGTTGCAAGTTTTCCTTACAAGATCAGGAAGCAGAGCGAGAAGCTACTAGGAGGGCACGAGAAACTCACAGAGGAACTTGGAACCATGGAGTTTTTCAAGCTGAGAAAAGTCACAGGAGAGTTGCACAAATTTCTACAAGGAGTGCAGAAAGCCTTCGAGAACAACCTAAGTCTTGAAAGGTGAAATTGCGATAAGTGTGAAAAGGATTCGAGGACTTTTCGAAGTCTCAAATATGGAGAAGTCACCCATCATCGAGGAGGAGACAAGTGGCAGAAGATCAAGAGGTTTGGGAGGAGGAACTTCGTAAGGTTTGTCGGGAACAAACAAAGGATCTTTGTGAATTCATGAAGAGCAATTTCAATCTAGGTCATTGGATTAAGAAGAGAGCATGGCAGAGATCTGTGCATTTTAGAGGAGGAAACGTTCGGAAGAAGTTGAGAGGAGGACACCTGAACAGTCGAGAACTGAAGTAAATATCGGTCGTCCATCGAGGAGGACACGTGGAGTGGGATCGACATTTCCCTGATTCACAAATCAGGAAAAATAGAGTCGAGAGGAGAGAAGAATCATGAAGTTCGAGCTCGCGATTCGATCACAACCGTTGATTGCGAGAGGAATGTGGACCACAGATATGGTCCCGAAGCATTCACAGATTCAAGAAATTGAGAAGAAGAGGAAGGAGCTCACGAAATTACTGAAGCGCGGGGTCACGAATGGAGTTGGCCCACGGTTACAGTCCATGGTCATATTGAAGAGGGAGTCTAGCATCAGGATCTAATCCCATTGTCTTAAGAGTTAAAAGCACCAGGAGAGGGTCCACATGTGCCATAGAATCGATGCTTCAAAGACAGGGGGACTTGTGTAATGTTGAAAATGGTTCCATCAGGAGCCCGATGAGTCATTCGACTCGATGACTTAATTGATCCTAGATAGGGAGGTCATGAAACCCTGAAGGAGGGGTGGGGTATGCACTATAAACTCGTTTCCAATCGATGATATTCTCAAAGGAATCATTTTACTGTTGGTATTGACCCCTTATTTTATATATTCGGTCTTCAAGCATTAATTGGTCATCCTGATTGGTCTGCATATCATTTATAAGTCAATTTTTTTCTTTCTATTCAATCCTGAGATTTTCAATCAATTCTAATGATTTTGATTTAATTGTTTCTAAGGACAGATTCTTTTCCTTTTTTTTCTCTAGAACTTCTTTAAGTTTTTCACTGTCCTGTTCTAATATCTTAATCTGAAGGTTTTTCTATTCAACAGACCATTTAATTTCATTTGATTCAGTTTGTAAATGACACAACAATTTTTTTTAAGAAGTTCTAGAGCAAAGCTTCAACTAATTCAGTTTGTAAATGAGATAACTCCTTTGTTTGTTCCCTCTTGATCTTCTCAATTTCCTCGTAAAACTTTACCTTCAAAAATTTTAGGTCTCTCAAATAGGGGTCATGTTCTGACTATGCTCTTTGATTGAATTCAACATTCAATTCATTCTTATGGGTTTGTAATGGTTTTTTGAGTTCTTATGTTTTTAGGGTATCAACAAACTGTGTGACTCTTTTGAATTTTGAAACGAGATCGTCCTTTATATTTTTCAAAGTCTTTTGAATTTCCTCTTTGTGTAGTTTGTCCTTTTGCTCGACAGCCTTTAGGAATTCCACAGAGATGTTATCCTTTAGCGTATTCAATTCTTCCTCCAAATCGATGATTTTGGTTCTAGATGTACTTATGGCATTGGTAACCTCAAGAATAGCTGAAGCATTTAAGCCTACAAATGCATGGAGGGAAGAATTTTCTTGTACAACATTGCCCTCTAGGTCAGGCCTAACTTTCCATTCCATAACTCTCCTTGTAGATGATATCGATTTAGTATATTCTCCCCTTTTTCTTTTGTTTCACAAATTTTCAATGTTATTTGTCCTGTCATCATAGTAGTAATCTTAAACAACCACTACAACACCTTCGAAACTCAGGATTTGTAAAGGAGTTAAACCCTAGGGTGAAATTTTGCATTCACATAAGAAAAAAAACAAAGGTTTAAGGTAAGTATGATTTTTTTTTTGAATGTAGGGTTTTGAGTGAATCACCATACCCTTCAAATAAATGGATTTTCTGAATCTTTCTATTGTTCCAAAGTATTCTTCCACTCCATAGTGCTCCCCATTATGTCTCTCTTCCAAATATGTCTCTTGTAAATTTTCAAAAAATAATGAAAATATTGAATACCTTCTTAATATTAAAAAAACATTATGGAAAGGGTTTAGAGTGAATCACCAGACCCTTCAAATTCTCATATTATGAATAATATTGTGGTTCCAAAGTATTTTTCTCCTCTATAGTGCTCCTCCATATGTCTCTTTTGCAAGTCTCTCCCTTGCAAAATTTTGCAAAATAATGAAATAATGAATAACTTTTTAGTATTTAAATGACCTTATGAAATTCGATTCCCGCTCTTTTTTTAATTGCTTAAAAAAATCATGCTTTTTTTTTTTACTTTTTTTGGCATGACGATTGTTACAGAAATAGTCGCTTGCGGAAAGGTGAACTTTCCCTTGGATTACTGAACCATATACCAAGACATAAACAATTATTTTGACACTATCATTTCTATAAACTCATTTTTCTTATTGAAAAAGAGAGGATAAGGTAAATTAGGATGTACTATGTTTATGCCATTTGTCCTAGCTACTCCTATCCGCATGCAATTGCTAGCTGAAATCAATACCTGCAATGAAAAACAAGAAACAAGTGACTTCCTTCTACTCTAATGGATTAGGAAATGAAAATTCATCTATGCAAATCAAATTAAACATAGAAAAGAACATGAAACCGCATACTTGAAGGAAATAGGACAATTATATTAAATGAAAACAAAGAAAACTTACAGACCATGAATGATGTCAGTTGCAACTCCTTCAAGCTCTCCTCGTCCAACCCTTGCATGAATCCCATGATCATAAGTCTGATATCTCCAATCTTCCTCCCATTCACCATGGAAATCCCTCATTATATATGATTTGGAGGCTTAACCACCATGGATAACATCACTCGGTAGATCTACTAACATGGGATCTCCAATATTTTTAGGGAGAAATTATCTCTCAAGGATTTTAGGGAGAAAATATCTCTCAAGGATTTTAAGGAGGAAATATCTCTCAAGATCCACCAAATTAGGATTTTGGTTTGAGACAATATCTCAACCATCCATGAGATTCTCAACCTCTTCTTGAGATTAGGAAACTAAATGTGAGGTGGATTCTCACAACAAATTAATTTCCTTTTTATAATTATAAATAAATAATTCATGTGCACATAGTATTGCTATAGCAAGATTTGCCTCACCATTGCTATCTTGCATAGAGGGCCTTTTCCCATTTCCCTATGCAGACTCTTCATCCCTTTTTGATGAATCCAGAATTAAAAATATATATTTTTCCACATATACACACCCTATCTACTATACAACATGAGTATACACAAGTTGCTCCACTACAACCAGCATACATCGGGATTTGTGCCAGAAAATACAAAAATGAAGTCATGTTTCCATGTCACGATAGGAAATCTCTGATCCTTGGCCTTCCATATACTGGAAACATTCTGACTCGACCCTTCAGTTTCATTTTGAAGGCTATAAAATCAAAATTCTGAGCTATAGAAAAAAAGATAAAGCAATCAACTTTAAGAGAAAAGTTACTCTGGAGAAATTACTTCATATTGAATCTGCATCCCTTTGTTCCTCAAGTCTGAACACAGTGTTCAGCCCCCAAGATCTTCCTCTATTGTTGAGAGAACCTCATTGTCTCCCTTCTATGAGCTTGCCTTTGGTGGAGGACTGAAGTGGTGGAGGCTCGGTTGGAAGGAACCTGGTTTCTTGGTTTCAAACCATGCCGACACAGAAGTCTGTAATGTTGTCACTTGTGATGATCATTCAATAATAGAAATACTCCTTTCCTGTCCTATTGGTATCTTGCAAATATATGATTATTATCCATGGGCATGCTTGCAATGTTTATTAATGGATTATTCTATCTAATGTGCTAATCTTTTGTATTATCACCATATGCTTTCTCTCGTTGTTTGTTGAGAACTTGTCATAGGTATAAAGCTTTGAGTCGAAGTTCTCAACGATGGACATCTTCAAACATTGGAATGAGGTAGGTCTCTTTCTTATCTCACTTGTAGATTGGTTTATATAGCATATGTTGGAATTGAGTAGATTTATGCAGTCATACCTGTCTGTTGTGGTTCACCCTTGCCATAGAGAGTTTTTCCCTCGTAACAAAATTGGTGACTCCACTGGGGAAAGATCTTCTTTCTAAGGGTTGAAGTACTTTTTCTCCTTACATTGCTCTTTTTCCTTTTTGTTTCATGTCGTATCACTGGTTGACAGATTCTTTTCACTCTGGGTCTGAGACTTCAGCCTTTTGCACTTGCCTGGCCTTGTTTTAAAGCCTATATGCACCTTTTTCCTCGACAGTCATGTACACACGCGTTCTGTCTCATTGCAAGCTGCATATATATGCACTATTTGCCTGAAAAATCACTTATACCACTTTTCCTTGCTTGCTTGCTTGGTTTTTCGATTGTTGGGTGGGATTTTATAGTTGTTGAGCCTCCTTAGGTATTTGTAGTGCCTTTTAAGCTTCTTTGGGATGATAGGAAACCTGTTTGGAGTTGAATTTTCGGGCAGAGTCTTTCTCATTGTTTTTCATTTTTTATTTGTCCTTGAACTCTAGGTTGTTTGCTTGGCTGCTTGGTATTCTTCTTGAGTTATTTCGTTTATACACATTAGAATTTATATATCATGTTGCTTATCAGTCCATGCATTTTCTTTTTGATAAATTGAAAATAAAAAAAAAATAGGCATTTTACATTGCTTGCAATTTCTGTCTTTTGAATCTTTATCATTAGCTTAGTTCATTTAGTGGAAGATTGATTTTTACTTCTGAATTGCAGAGTTGAAATTGAAAATTGCACTGTTTTTATACGCATATCATTCATTGAAAAGTTAAAATTAGACTTTGCATTAGATTTATATTTATTTGCTTACAGAGTCATAATATCATGAGTTTCACTTCCATACCCTTTTGAGTAACCATGGCCAATAAAATTTATGCTTTAAAATAAGATTGATTAGTCACAATTTTATTTTTTAGGGTGCACAAACTAGTCTAGGATTTAGTGCCTTGGAATAGGATTGTGTGAGTAAACGTATCTAAGGCAATTAAATCATCATATGTGTCTGAGACAGGGAGTTGAGAAGTCCATTGTATAATTGGTAAGATCAAGAGGATCCACTCACACCGCAGTTAATCACAAGGTCGTGCAAATTTAGTTGAAGGGAGAACCCCCAGATACTCGCCTAGCATAAAAGATATTTCTGTGGATTTATTCATATTTTGGGATGTTGCTAGTACCCATACCTTTGTGAGAGGTGGTTCTTTCAAGGTTTCAATATTTGGTACCCTGCCCATATGGTAATCCAGAATTACGACTGCTCGCCTGCGCATCGGTTATACAATGGTTTATTAGTTTTTTGACTTATGTATCTCATAGGTTACTTGCAGGGGTTATTTTTCTTGTATCTTAGGTCAGATAGGGGTCGTGATCCGGATTATTTTCGGCACGAAATGAGAGCGGAGATATAATAAAGAAATACACAGAGATATTGCGTATATCTAGTAATATAACAGAAATATATCAGAGATGCAACCATAAACATAGAGATACAGTAATACACGATTTCTATTAATGAAAGAAATGTACAGAGACTGTAAAAATACAGAGTGAAAGACTCGCTA
>ML827886.1:34655-48783 GCA_009831015.1 Picea engelmannii
ATGAGGCTCTGAAGGCCTTTTTACAATAAACAGGAATGCCAAAAGTCCTAGACATCCAAAAACATAACCCTAGGAGATGAAGCGCCAAAAGTCATGTGGGCCCCGTTTGGGTAAGTTGGTGCATCAACTTCCCGGGGTCGTAAATTTTGCATACGATCTCCGTTTTAGGCGTATGATAGCTCGTTGGAAAGATATATCCGAGAACTACAACTTTTGGCCGGAGCAACATCGATCTATGATCCATGTTGCTCCACCGTTTTCCCAAAAAACATCATTTAGGGCCTCAAAATGGCCCTGGAAGTTAAAACTGTTAAAAATAGTAAATTACCAAAATTGCCAGAAACATGTTTTGGGCCAGTTGGAGAAGGTGGGTGGCCACCGATATCCACCTGGATCAGGTCGGACAACACACAACCTTTATGGAGGATTACCTCTCTGGGGGGATCTGATCGATTGGTTGTTAAGTCCATGAGTGCCCCTATAACTGATTATGTTACCTCCAAAATTTAGCGGGGAGTCTCAAGTCCCTCTTGGAGGAGACATACCTTCTTTAGCAAGGGAGGCCACTTAGCCACTTTAGCCCGTTTGCATGCATATTGGTCATTTGAATTTTGGTATGCTCTTTGATTACTAGTCAGCCTTAGGATATTTTTATTTTTTAGAGTCATAAGTCATCATGGAGTCAGACAAGCATCCCCGATGGTCCTGTCAGTTGTTATAGTTACCACCGGATTTTGAGTTCTTTCCTTCCAAAAGG
The DNA here is from genome assembly GCA_009831015.1 of Picea engelmannii. Lineage (NCBI taxonomy): Eukaryota > Viridiplantae > Streptophyta > Pinopsida > Pinales > Pinaceae > Picea > Picea engelmannii. The sequence goes on from ML827886.1 coordinate 35,413, forward strand.
CATAGATTTATTAGGCATGGTACACACACATCCACCTTTTAGACTTGTGGTTCCACAAGGATGAGTATTGAATCTAGTCTTTAGAAGACTAGGAGTTATTCGAATCCCATACCCACTATAGTTAATGGCACCCCTTCAAATTCTACAACCACTACAGTTGCAGTGTCAGAGGCTTATACCGGTACTATGGCTCGACCTGTAGTTAGTGCTTCATCTCTTGAATCGAACCCTTTTGGGGGTCTTGGTCATTTGTCAAGATACAATGTTCAGTCCATCCCTATGGCTTCTAGTCCATCTTCTTATGGTATGCCTAACTTCACTTCACATTTTTTGACTGCCATCCCAACTGCTGGACTTAACACTAGCATTGGACTCAAGGGTAGTAGACCTCCTTACACTCCATTTCCATTTGGTGGTTCTCATATCCCTCAAACGAATCCTAATTTAGGATCTGTCCCCGTTCTTAACCCCAGGTCTAATACTTTTACGGCTGGATGGAACAACCTAGCTGGCAGACAAGTTCCACCCTATATCCCTACCTCCTCGGTACTGATTCTGGCCAATACTTTTGGCATGACGAATCCACTTCAATCCTCCAAGTTCCCACCCAGAGGAGGTCAGTCTTAACCTTTGGGAAACCCCTAACCCAGATCCAATCCGGTTGGGTGAAAATTTCATAACCACCAACCCGGATCTTACTCGGCTGGGGGCAATTTTTATAATCCTCAACAAAACATTCCTGTTGGAATGATGCCCAACCCACCTTACATGAGTCAGCCCGAAGGAGGGCCTTATAATCTCGGACAAGGCTATGGTTCTTAACAGAATCCTATATGGGCTACAATTCCACACTCAAAATATTTCACAGGAGGTTGGGACCAGACCTCGCAACCCCGTCTTCCTTTTCTAGCCACGCTTAATCTGCTAGATTTGTCTAAAATAATGAATGACCTTGTGATTCATGATCCCACACGCCCCCCCATCCCCACCAAACTTCCTTCAGACATCCAAAGGTTTGAAGGAAAGAATGGAGATGACCTCGGTGATCACGTCACTACCTTTCACATTTGGTGCTCATCGAATTCCCTTAATGACGATTTTATTAGATTGCGATTGTTTCAATGCACTCTCATTGGAGTTGTTGCGCAATGGTATATTGAACTAACTAGGGGAACATATGGGTCACTTAATTAGTTGGTGATGGTCTTTCTTAACAACTTTAAATTTCCCATTCATTATGATGTTGGCCTCAAAATTTTATCAACTTTACACAAGGACACCGCCACTCATATGTCAGATCATATCCAGGAGTGGCGTAGATAGAAGAGGTTGATTAAGACTCCTATACCGCCAAACTTTCTCTTATAATGATTCTTAAAGTCTTTGCAACCTCCTATATCGAAGTACGTTACTATTTCCGGGTTCACCACTGAGGAAGAAGCTATCTTTAGAGCCCATTAGTTAGATAATTTGATATATGCTCAGTCTAGTATGTTATATCACCTTCTTACAGAAGCACTGCGGTCAAGTTACGACCCTAGGAAAAAATGCGGACCTCATGCCGATGGCATTATAGGTTATGCCAATGTAAAGTCCACACACTCGGCGACGAGCCACTTGAAGAATTTGTCTCTAAACCAGTCTATTGGAGGACCATCTTCATCTATGTCTTCCAACCCCACTCATTTGGTGGATGTACATTCCATGCAATCGTCGAAAATACCAAATGGTGACCAATGACCAAATGGGAATAAAAGGAAAGGTCGAAACAATCTTAAGGGTGGGAAAAATGGTAATAAACCCAAGGACAAAGATAATAATGGGAAGCAGAATGAAAATGTTGGAGAGGGAAAGAAAGAGAAACGTAAGGTGAAGTTTCCCCGTAAGCTTCGTACCGATGACCACCTTACGCATTTATGCCCCAAGCTCATGGAGGCTACGAGGCTTTTTAATATACCTCCCACTGTGCTGATGAATTCATTCCCACATCACCATCACTTAGCCTCAAGCTCTTCAAATGCTGAAAATGTGGCCAGTGGGAGTCAAAACCCACTGTTGCAAGATGGCAACCGCATATGTATCAATATGGTCGATGCAAAAATAAAGGTATCCACTCGATCTCAAGATTATAGCTCTTTGCAAGCTAACTCTGGTCTAGAAGCTCCCCCTCCTCCTCTGGAAATGAACTTACATATTGAGGAACCAAAGCCACTACCTCATATTCTGAAAGAAGTACTTAAGTTCTCTACCCACAATCCTAACACTAGAGCCGCCCATAACTACTCTATTTTTAAGGACCTAGGAAAAACCCCTTGTGTGATGTCAGCTTTGGAGGTACTCCAAATGTGTCCTTCACAAAGGGATGGCTTACTCTCTGCTTTAGGAGCTCTAGAACCCAGTGGCTCAAAATTTATCAAGTTTGATGTCATGGATGTGAAGCCTCTCTTACCTTACCATGTGGCTTTCCAAATCCACATGGATTATTCCAAGTATACCATCAAATGTGCGGTTGTTGATGGAGGTGATGCCACTTGCGTGATGTCCCTAGTCTGTTGGAAATATCTCAATTCTCCGACCCTTTCTAAGTCATCGAACACGTTGACTACATTTGACGGTCATTCCTTCCTCCCTCATGGTTTTCTCCCTACCTTTATGGTCCAGTTAGGTGGGAAGATAGTAGAGGTGGAGGTAGACGTAGTTTATGTGCCTCTTTATTATAACATGTTACTAGGTTGCAATTGGACCTATGCTATCGTTGTTTTCATATCTCCTATCTTCTGTACGCTTTTTTTTCTGCATCCAGGAAATATCGTGACCATTGAGAAATTATCCTTTGCGTACTCTACTCGTAATGCATCTATTGGACCATCAATCCCTATGATTGACAATTCTCAGTGGGCAACTGAGAATATCGGTGTCAGAATATATTCTTCTCTTATGATTACTTTCGACTTCTCGGTACTGGATCACCACATTTAGGCCATGTCTAGTAGGCCTGCTTCGATAGAGAGGTTCGTTCCTTTATGCACTTCTTATTTTTGTGATCCATGGACCCAACCTTACCTGACTTCATCATGTGAATGTTTGTCGCATGTTGGCATGGGCATGCCACTATCAGCAGTGGAGATTGTGTATCAAGATGTTCTTCACTCTTCCACCAATCCCGATCATGTTACCTCGTCGACGGACGAGGAGGATCCTCTTCTTAGTCCTGTATGGGCCACCTCATTGTATTGTTCAAATGATTTCCTAGATGAGAATTTTTCTTCGAACGAAGCCATCCTTGAAGTCATGAATGGTTCTGATAGACCTTGGGATGATATGCATCATTGATCTTATTTTCTCCAAAGTCTTGAAAGAATTGAGAAAGATGAATTTCGGTCTACTTTGAGTGAGATAGTCGATCACGCCGTAGATCCACTTGATACACATGAAATTTATGCTGAAGGAAACATGGTGAGTATTTATCTTACCATCTCGATTGATGTCTCTCATACCCCTGGAAAGGTTGAAAATGTAAATATAGGTGTGGATTGTTTTCCAGAAGAAATTCTGATCTACATTGAACTCTTCAAAGAATTTCGAGATGTATTTTCTTGGTCATATGAAGAGATGCCATGGGTCAACCCCCGTATTGTCGAACATGAGATTAGAACTTATCTAGATGCTAAACCTTTTCAACAACGTATTAGAGATGTAAATCCTAGGAAGGCCCCTGCTATTAAGGCAGAGGTGGAGAAGCTACTTAATGTTGGCTTCATCTACCTTGTTCCCTTGACCGAATGGGTATCCAACCCTGTTCCCGTGAATAAAAATCAAGCAACCATCCGTGTATGTATGGACTTTCATGACCTGAACAAGGCTTGTCCTAAAGATAACTTCCTCACACCTTTCATCGATGAGATTCTCAACAAATGTGCAGGAAATGAGATATTTTATTTTATGGACAGATCTTAGGGGTATAACCAAATCCAAATCAAACCTAAGGACCAACACAAGACAACATTTATTTGTCCTTTGGGTACTTTTTCATACCGAAAAATTCCTTTCCGCCTTAAAAATGTTGAAGCAACCTTCCAACGTGCCATGGATTTTGCTTTTCATGATCTTAAGCACATAGTCGAAGCCTATCTTGATGATATTTTTGCTCACTCTCGCAACAGAGTGGATCATGTTACACACCTTAAATTTTTTTTTGGAATATGTCGTTACTATAGAATCCGGTTGAACCCTCACAAATGCATCGTTTGCGTTAATTATGGTTGTCTTTTGGGTTTTTTAGTTTCCAATATAGGGATCATGGTAGATCCTCTTAAGGTTGAGGCAATACTTCAATTGCCTCCCCCACGCATGATTAGACAACTTCAATATTTACAGGGAAAAGGCAACTTTCTACGTCAGTTCATAATGAATTATGCCAGTATCACTAAGGGTTTCATGCACCTCTTGAAGAAATACACCCCTTTTATCTGGGATGAGCGAGCCCAGGAGTCTTTCAATGCTTTGAAGAAATCCTTGGTATTGGCCCCTCTGCTGAAGTCTCCCGATTATAGTAGAGATTATTTTCTTTATATTGCCGCATATGAAGAGATGATTGGTATGGTTCTAGTTCAGGAGGATGATGAGATCCATGAGCACATCATCTACTATCTTATTTGAAACTTAGTCAGACCTGAGCTTAATTACTCGCACGTTGAAAAGCTAGCTTTGGATGTCGTTCACGTAGTCCAACTTTTACGTCACTCTATATTTCTTTGCAAGACTACTGTGGTTGCTGATGTCAATCTATTTCAATAATTCCTCACCAGACACATCATAGGGGGGAAATATAATAAATGGATTTTCATTTTACAAGAATTTGATCTCGACTTCGCTTCGACAAAGTCCAAGAAATCACTAGTCTTCACAAAATTAATAACCAATTTTCCACGATTAGATAAGGATTTCATCCATGTTGATTCATTTGTGGATGAACACATTTTCCTTTTCTCATCATCTGACCCCTGCTATGGAGACATTGTTATTTATCTTTAGAACTTAAAGTTCGCTCAACATCTTTCATGAGATGATCGACGGTGTATTAGACACCAAGATAAGAAGTATACCATCATCGGTGACACTTTGTATCACCGAGGAATAGATGATCTCTTGCATCATTGTTTAACTCACGAATAGGCAGAGTTAGTCCTAAACGATTTCCACAAAGGGCTTGTGGTGGTCACCTATCCAGGCTTGCGACAACACAAAAAATCTTGCGAGCTGGTTATTTATGGCCTACTATCTTTACAAATTGTATGGAAGCAGTTAATAAGTGTCACCCATGCCAAGTGTTCACTTGGAAAATGTGCTCACACCTAGTCATTACCATCGGTCCCTTCACCAAGTGGGGGGTAGACTTCATAGATTGCAACCCAAATTCAGCTGGGGTCATCAACATATTATCGTGGCTGTAGACTACTTTACTAAATGCACCGAATCCATGCCTACTATAAAATCCAATGGGAAGATTGATTCCTTATTTGTATTCAATCAAATTATCACCTGGTTCGATATCCCGAGTGAGATTGTCATTGATCATGGAAGTCAATTTTAGAATGAAATGATGGTAGAACTAGCATCTAAGATGGGTTTAGACATGGTCATTCATCTCCTTATTACCCCCAGGAAAATTGACAAGTAGAGGCCATCAACAAGTCTCTCAATGCCATCTTGCAAAAAACTGTCAATTAGAGTAAATTCGATTGGCACATCATGTTGTATTCCGCGCTTTGGGCATACCAAACCATGGTTAAGACTACCACTAGTTTTTCCCCTTTCTAGTTAGTGCACGGTTTGGAGTTGATTCTTCCTATTGAATGAGAAATCCTTTCTCTTAAGTTGGAAATCACACTCCTACCTAACACTTCAGATGTAGAGAGACACCTTGTGCACCTAGAGAGTCTTGATGAGCAGCGTCGGGATGCCTTTACAACTATCAAGGAAAATAAAAAACATGTCAAGGTCCAGTATGACAATTTTGTCTGTCCTTGGTTGTCCACTGAGGGTGACTTGGTCCTTTTATATGACCAAGCCAAAGAACCACTGGGGCCAGGAAAGTTTAAACCTATGTGGCATGGTCCTTATATCATGCGATGTGTTCTAGAAAAAGGAGCCTATGAGATAGAAGATTATGAAGGGAATGTGTTGGTCGAGCCCAGAAATGGGCTCTACATGAAAATATATTATGCTGGAGCCCCAGGCTTGAGAAGAATGCTTTGTATACTAATGTAATTTAGTGTATATACATATCTTTTCCCTTTCTTTTTGTCTTTGTCTTTCTTATCGAGTTTTCCCTTTATTGACATATGTCAACGGAGTCTTCAATCTACCTAGGATTCGCAGACAGAGCCAGTTGTCATACACAAAATTTGTCTTTCACCGCTTGGGTGGTTTATTCACCCGAGGGTCTGCTAGTGTCTTCAGGTGACGTATGCCTAGGGCCATCCATGAATAATGTGGCCGAATATAGCGCCATCATAGAAATTTTGTGCGATGCTATCTCACATAGTATATCTCACATAGTATTCTCTCTTTAGAGGTTCGTCTGGATTCCTAGTTAGTAGTATGTCGGTTGAACAACCACTACTGTGTGTGTGATCCTAATTTACTCCGACAATTCCTACAAGTACGTCTTTTAGAACAATAGTTTGATTTTATCACATATTATCACATTCCTAGGAGTGCTAATCATGTATCTGATGCCTATGTTAATTATGTTTTAGATTGGCATTTGTCCCATTACTAAAACAAAGAAAACCATCAAACCAATGTACACATTGTAAAATATAAGTAAAGTCGAAGATCCTTTTTTATATATTTCAAAAATATGGTGTTTATATTACAAAATTGGGGCTAAAACACTCAATACACATATACAGTTGGTATACAAATCACACGACATCTATGCCTGTGATGCCAGATGTGTGTTATGATAGAAAACCATGACGTTTGCGAGATGCCAAAAGAGTCGTACCCATGCTCTAAGTACACCAACCACGTGTCATTGCATGGCTTTAGGTAGATCCTCTACCTAAGCCATTGGAATCCTCTAATTCAAATGAGATAGGTTTCCCTGCACATTTTGTAGGACTCTCTCAGCTTCTCCTCCTACCCCCTCATCACTCTGGTTCCTTCGTTAATGTTGAGGTAACACCTCCTGCCATCATGGACCCACATCTGCATCACACAAGTGTCTATTTAATACTTAAACACCACAAAAAAATATTTTTGTCTCATAGTACAAAAGTATAAAAAAGTGAAATATTGAAAAACATTCTACCTATGTCACCGTAGGCAGTCCCTAGTGGAAGTGGGATATTTGGATCTCCTCTAAAGTTGATCCCCGCATAGGGATAGTCATCCAGAGCGATGACTTGTCGCTGCCACTAGAAGAAAAAACCATCATTGTAGGGTGTTGGCACCCTACCTCCCACCAACCGTCTCATGATCTCAGTCCACCGCGCCATGGCTGGATCGCGAGGTCCTCTAGGAAGGATCTCCACTCTAGGTCCTAGACTAGAACCTACTCAAAAAAGAAACTACAAAGAATAGAGGCAAACTAGAAGTTTTTCTTACCCCCTTGTTTTCACTCTGTCAACTGACCTTTCATATTGGTCAGTAGTGAGGTACACTGGTCATATAAAGTGTGTCTCGCACACTCTATTGCATAAAACATGAGAGACCTCGATGCCTGGTGCAACGAAGTCAAACTTGTGATCCTGGTCAATACAAGCACGATGATCTTTAGGCTGAGGTTATTTATTGCCCGAATAGGGATTTGACTTCCCACCTTGGGAGTCCCCGCTACACAGTGGGAATAGATATACTCCTTGATCTTCATCCCACTCCCTGATCCACGTGACTTGAGGTTTACAACCTCTCCTCAGTGTGATAGACTAGTCAAGAAGTAGATCTCCTCTACTTCGATCCTCATGGTTGTCCATCGAGGATAAATATTTCACTATCAGGGTCCCAGTAACCCACCAACATCTCCAACAACCTCACTTCGACCCTCATTCCTTTGAGAGCCCAAAAATTAGACAAGACACACATTTTTAGAGCCACTTGTGCCACCGGATCTCGATCCACAACTATATCAACCTCTTCATGTTCTGTCTCTCTCCATTCAAGGACCATCCTGCAAAAGAAAAATCAAATTTTGAGTTAGAACCCTCCTTTTTGGTCATTTGCATGCCTATACATGGATTCCTTTGCATACAGTCGCATGTAGGGCTCAATATACGCCCCTTGTGGTTCACACAGTAGGGTATACCTCGTCGTATATGCAACCTAAACAAAGCCAAACCGCGTACACCGAAATCCACTTTTTACGCCCTTAATAACTAAAAAACTGGAACCTAATTCAAAAATGTAATCCACTGAATTTGAAGAGGATGAGAAGTAGAGTTACCTGATCCAGACGGTTTGTGATTTTGCTGCCTGATGCTCCCACAATCATCGTTTAAATCTTGGAATTATTTTGGTCCAAATTGCACTATTTGGGTAAAAATCAAAATGATACAGTAATTTTTTATTTTATTACTATTTATAAGCTATTTTTACCCACTTTATATAGTTTCATGTCATTTTTTCACCTAATGGACTAATACAAGAGTGGTTTTAAGATGGTTTTTGTAGTTTTGACCCAGTTTTTTTGTCGTTCATCACCTAGGGTAGGTATTTTCATAACCTAGCATATAGGATAGGTATCCACTCCATCGTGCATTTTTGCATTATCCTCTAAACACTGATTTTTATGCCTTAGGTATGAACTCGTATGTTGTGACACAAAACCTTCCATCTGCTATAAGTAGTGTCGCCAATAAATGGTAGAGACTTACCAAACATGGGCACTCTAGTTAGATCCTCTTTGTCATTTGGTACCCATGCCGAGTTTTTTCTTTAGGACCGAGAGTCCATTATAAATTGATACATGACTTTATGATGAGCCTCATTTATCACTCATACACATGCTGCCTTACTCGCCACAGACTCCCAAAAAATGAGTCTTATTTAAGCTCTTTTCTGACTCATCTAAAAATAAAAAGAATTGTCGAGTGATTTGCCCCTTTCACACTCATTAAATTGGATTTGAAAGGTCATGAGTATTAGATAATCTCTTTTCCGACTCGTTACCAAAAATAGAAAAGATCATCCCGTGAACTTGTTTTTTTCACACTCGTAAATTGGATTGGAAAAGATGTTTATTTGGCACAAGTTTATCTCTTTTTCACACCAAGTAGACTAAAAGACATAAAAAAAGGAACTTTTTGGCGTTAATTTGTGATTGCATCTCATGCCCTTACTTGCAGTATTGATCCTTGTTGGTGCAATTATTTGCATAATATATTACCAAACATAAATTATCAACCAAGATTCATAATCAGTAGAGTTGATGCACTATATGTGTCGATAACAAATAGGTTCCTATGTCTGATGAGTATAGATTAAAGAAGAAACATTCAATAACAAAATACTATGTTTTCACAGATAACACTCTTCACACAATTCATAAATTAGAAAGAAAAACTTGCAATCATGCACTCAAAATATTTTGTTCAGATAATGCCTTGTCCATTTACAATCTCATGAACTGGAAAGATGGACTTTGAATATGTTATCTGTAGCTAATATCCTTAACAACAAATAACAAGAAAATCTGGGCACACTTCAACAATACCACTCCAAACTTAGAAGAGAAAACTGATAACAAAACTTCTCAAACAAATAGTGAATTGAAAGGTTCTTTATTAGGTGACAAATCAGTTCATTAGATGCTCATGAAATGAAAAGATGAACTTAAGATCTATATCCTGGAGCAACTAAAATTACAAGTGGGATGCTCCATTAAATCTCATGTATGGTGAAATATGGAGATCCAACTGTTCCTGCATTACCACACTTTCCAACAAATTCAAATAGTGAAATCAAACAAAATATCATGAAATCAAAATAACAAATACATGAAATGAAAATCTACACTAACAATTTACAATAATATTACCAAGCTAGATTGGTGGCCCTTGCCGATGCCAACATGGAAGCTTTTAGATCACCAAATGTTAACTTCTAAGAGAAACAAAATCATTGAATTCAATCTTGCATTAATCTTCAACAAGTAGGTTTACAAAAAGAGTTTTTTCATGAATTCATTCTACATCATAACAATTCTCCTTTAAGAATCATTCTTACATCATGATAATTCCTCCCTAATCATACCTATGTGGTCTTATTTATACTTAAAATCCATGGAGGAATATATGAAACCGAATCCCCAAACTAAAAAAACAATTTTTACAATTTTAGGATAAATCCCAAAAATCTGTGTTTTTTAACAATTTGGGTAGATTCGAGTTAGTCCCCCACCCATATCTCCCAAAAAAATTCTAATTTTGAAAATTATCCCATGTTGTACTCAATTTATCATATTTTGGACAAAACCCATGTTTTATAATTTCTAGATCTGATACCATATGCACAGAAATTGAGGCGCAATTTGGTAGTTTGAATTTTTTTAATAATTTTGGAAGAATCATTCCCCCTGAGCTGGAGGTCCACATGTGTGAGTTTGGTGAATTATGACACACATATCCTCAAGAAAACATCGTTCTGGACAAAACCCATGTGCCTGATTTTCCTCTAGAAGATTTCCAAACTTTTGAATTATTTCTAGTACTGGATTAGCACAGGTTGGTACCGGAATAGGTGGAGTCTTGGTACCGGAATAGAATGGGTACCAGATCATGATTATTAAGATTCAAAGGATTAGAATCATACAAAATCAAACATTTAATCGAATTAATTCAAGAAAATTAAACAAATCATGCCTTAATCATAATTTACCCCTTATGCACATGAACAAGGTAATCAAGTGTGTTTTTGGAGGAAACAGTCAAGTATAGGTTTATATAATAGGCAAAAAAAGATTGAATACAAGGTAAGATAGGGCATTATACATGTCAAAATGAAGACTCAACATTCCCCCATGCTTAAGTCATTGCATGTCCTCATGCAACAAAGATCTTCAAAATTTCAAAATTGATGATACTCTTCACTCGATCAAGCATTCCCTGAAGTTAAGTCTGATCCAATATGTTTTCAATCAAAGTTAGGAGAAAGGGCTCGATGTGACTCTAATACAATTATAGGATAGTGGCCAAGAGTTTTCATAATGACTTTGACTAATAGGCCCCCCTAGCTAGATTACCTTTAAAACAAAAGTGATATAAGCATAGTTTAGATATCATTTGAAAAGAGGAACACATAAAGGAATACATCCCAAGATGATTAAATCATTTCTTATCCAAGTTTTTAGATATGAAGCTCTTCTTGTTTAGGTAAGGTTAATTACACATACTGAGGGTCCCACTTCTCCTGCAAACCTATTTTTTAAAGATAGAACCCTAAAGTGGATACTTGAAGGTTCTTAAGAACATCACCTGAGAAATATAAAGGTCATCTCCTAGCCTTGATTTGATAGTGATTGTTTCAGAATGAGACCCAAGGGTTTTTGTTTAGTTTTAAGTGTGCCACTTTATGTTTTTCAACTCCCTTTACCCGACATAGCCCCGCTGCCAGCAGGCCTATTTAGTACCCCGACGGGCTTACCTTAGTACCATACAAGCATGGCCCCGTTGCCAGTAGGCCTATTCAGTACCCCGACAGGTTTACTTGTACTTCTTGATACTTCTTTTTTATTATATTACTCAAAATATTTAGAATTATGTATACTGCTCATTGACAGTTTTAGAGTATAAGGAAGATAGGTGGTACGAGAGTGATTTAGAGTTATTAGGCACATAATTAATTGTTTGCAATTATCCCAAGGGTGACATCATCCACATTCAACTTAAATCTCAGTTATTCAATGTATAATGAAACATCTCAGATAAAGACTAAGAGGTCCCTCTAGTTAATCCTATTAGGGTTCTCATGAAAGTTCATTGTGTTTTTGCAAGGGCGGTCCACCACATGAGGTTTTCATCAATACCTTCAAAGATAAACTTGGATAAAAACTTGTTTGAATCAACTAGGTTAGTATTAGACATAATGGTGTCACCACTTTTCAATGGATATTTCAATTAGCAATCACTTCTTCAAAATGACGAGGTAATAAGACAAGTGCACCCATTATCATTCAGAGATAAATGTGAAAATATCTTCTTAAAGGATAGCAAAGATGATTCATTTAGGGTTGAGTGTATAAATGTAGGAGGAATATGTACATGAGAGTAAAAACAATTCAACACAAGACTTAAATGATCCTTGATAGAAAGAACATGAAGATATTAGCCCATACCTCTAATTACTTGAAGTGAAAACAATGTTAAGCACATGACAAAGATCATATCACTTTGGAAGTAGGTTTCTGCAGTACTGGAACAGATAGTGTTGGAACAGAGTGACATGATGGATGAATTTTGCTCATTCATGATGACAACCACTTCACCAAGGAATTCAGTGATAATATACAAGGGCTTGCAAAATTTCATGGTAGGGAGTGTGCAATAATTGAGAGTGACCATATGTTTACTGCATAATTAGTCTAATTTATTTTAGCAAAACGAAAAATGTTGAGTTTATACGTCTTATTACTTGAATCATTTAAATCAAGCATCAAAAAATTTGAGTATAGGATAAGGGCTACCAACACCTCATTATCAGTACCGGATCACTTGAGTACCAAATGGATGCAGGGTTGTGGTTTAGTACCGAAATAGCACAGAGTTGTGGTTAAGTACCGTAATAGTGTAGACCTCCTCCTTTGGTACCAGATGAGCACATAGTACTAGATGAGAATGAGAATGTTGTTCAGTACCGGATGAACGTAGATTTAAACATTGTTTGCAGTACTGGATGAACACAATTCTGCAGTACCAGAATAGAATGGTACCAGATTTCTAGAAATGACTATCAAATCCCAGCACTGAAAATGTTGATTTGGCCTCGTCGATGGAAGTTGAAAAAGAATATGAAGGTTTCAACAACCACTCCCCCATGCCTAAGGTTTTTCATGGCCTCTTGCAAACAATGTGAGATGTTAAAAAGGGCTTCTCAGAGAGTTGCGAACATCTGCTAAAAACAAACCAATAGAACTAATTAAAATTATATTTTTATTCATGCTTAAAAACAGAAAATTTAGGGGAAAATGTCAAAAGTTAAATTATTAGCTATGAATAAAATAGTTTGGAATTAACATTCAGTTTCAACTGTTATTAAAATATCACTTAATCGATCATCCTTGTGAAATAGCGGTCTTAAAATAGATAGGTAAATATAAAGCATGAATGCATCATTTTTAACAACTTTAAGGAAAAAGAAGAATTTTGAAGA
>ML827886.1:48833-76522 GCA_009831015.1 Picea engelmannii
AGATTAGTAATGCTATTTTATTTATGTCGGCTTTAGGCCATTAGTTGTAATTTAGATTAGTAATGTTATTTTAATTATGTCGGCTTTAGGCCATTATTTGTGATTATTCCTCCTAGTCTCCTATATATACCAAGGAGACATTTCATTTTGAATCATCTTATACTTGAACATTTAAGTGGGGTAAAAGGAGGTTGCCCCCTCGAAGAGGCTTATTATCTGAAATTATCTCTTTTTCAAGGCGTTGAGTACTTTTCCTGAGGTTTTTCTATGCTATATTGATGTTTGGTTCTTAACACACTCCTACCTAACACTTCAGATGTAGAGAGACACGTTGTGCACCTAGAGAGTCTTGATGAGCAGCGTCGGGACGCCTTTATAGCTATCAAGGCAAACAAAAAACGTGTCAAGGTCCAGTATGACAATTTTGTCTGTCCTTGGTTTTCCACTGAGGGTGACTTGGTCCTTTTATATGACCAAGCCAAAGAACCACTAGGGCCAGTCAAGTTTAAACCCATGTGGCATGGTCCTTATATCATGCGATGTGTTCTAGAAAAAGGAGCCTATGAGATAGAAGATTATGAAGGGAATGTGTTGGCCGAGCCCAGAAATGGGCTCTATGTGAAAATATATTATGCTGGAGCCCCAGGCTTGAGAAAAACGCTTTGTATACTAATATAATTTAGTGTATATACATATCTTTTCCCTTTCTTTTTGTCTTTGTCTTGCTTATCATGTTTTCCCTTTATTAACAGATGTCAACGGAGTCTTCGATCTACCTAGGATTCGCATACAGAGCCATTTGTCATACACAGAACTTGTCTTTCTCCGCTTGGGTGGTTTATTCACCCGAGGGTCTGCTAGTGTCTTCAGGTGACATATGCCTAGGGCCATCCATGAATAATGTGGCCGAATATAGCGCCATCATAGAAATTTTGCACGATGCTATCTCACATAGTATTCTCTCTTTAGAGGTTCGCCTGGATTCCTAGTTAGTAGTATGTCAGTTGAACAACCACTACTATGTGTGTGATCCTAATTTACTCCGACAATTCCTACAAGTACGTCTTTTAGAACGACAGTTTGATTTTATCACATATTATCACATTCCTAGGAGTGTTAATCATGTATCTGATGCCTATGTTAATTATGTTTTAGATTGGAATTTGTCCCATTACTAAAACAAAGAAAACCATCAAACCAATGTACACATTGTACAATATAAGTAAAGTCAAAGATCCTTTTTTATATAGTTCAAAAATATGGTGTTTATATTACAAAATTAGGGCTAAAACACTCAATACACATATACAATTGGTATACAAATCCCACGACATCTATGCCTGTGGCGCCAGATGTGTGTTATGATAGAAAACCACAATGTTTGTGAGATGCCGAAAGAGCCGTACCCATGCTCTAAGTACACCAACCACGTATCATTGCATGGCTTCAGGTAGATCCTCTACCTAAGCCATTGGAATCCTCTAATTCAAATGAGACAGGTTTCCCTACACATTTTGTAGGACTCTCTCACGTTCTCCTGCTGCCCCCTCATCACTCTGGTTCCTTTGTTAATGTCGAGGTAACCCCTCCTGCCATCATGGACCCACATATGCATCACACAAGTGTCTATTTAATACTTAAACACCACAAAAAAATATTTTTGTCTCATAATACAAAAGTATAAAAAAGTGAAATATTGAAAAACATTCTACCTATGTCACTGTAGGCAGTCCCTGGTGGAAGTGGCATATCTAGATCTCCTCTAAAGTTGATCCCCGCATAGGGATAGTCATCCAGAGCGATGACTTGTCACCGCCACTAGAAGAAAAAATCATCGTTGTAGGGTGTTGGCACCCTACCTCCCACCAACCGTCTCATGACCTCAGTCCACCGCGCCATGGATGGATCGCGAGGTCCTCTAGGAAGGATCTCCACTCTAGGTCCTAGACTAGAACCTACTCAAAAAAGAAACTACAAAGAATAGAGGCAAACTAGAAGTTTCTCTTACCCCCTTGTTTTCACTCTGTCAACTGACCTCTCATATTGGTCAGTAGTGAGGTACACTAGTCATATAAAGTGTGTCTCGCACACTCTACTACATAAAACATGAGAAACCTCGATGCCTGGTGCAATGAAGTCAAACTTGTGATCCTGGTCAATACAAGCACGATGATCTTTAGGCTGAGGTTATTTATTGCCTGGATAGGGATTTGACTTCCCACCTTGGGAGTCCCCGCTACACAGTGGGCATCGATATACTCCTTGATCTTCATCCCACTCCCTAATCCGCGTGACTTGAGGTTTACAACCTCTCCTTGATGTGATAGACTAGTCAAGAAGTAGATGTCGTCTACTTCGATCCTCAATGGCTGTCCATCGAGGATAAATATTTCACTATCAGGGTCCCAGTAACCCACCAACATCTCCAACAACCTCACTTCGGCCCTCATTCCTTTGAGAGTCCAAAAATTAGACAAGACACACATTTTTAGAGCCACTTGTGCCACCAGATCTCGATCCACAACTATATCAACCTCCTCATGTTCTGTCTCTCTCCATTCAACGACCATCCTCCAAAAGAAAAATCAAATTTTGAGTTAGAACCCTCCTTTTTGGTCATTTGCGTGCCTATGCACGGCTTCCTTTGCATACAGTCGCATGTAGGGCTCAATATACGCCCCTTGTGGTTCACACAGTAGGGTATACCTCATCCTATATGCAACCTAAACAAAGCCAAACCGCGTACACCGAAATCCACTTTTTACGCCCTCAATAACTAAAAAACTGGAACCTAATTCAAAAATGTAATCCACTGAATTTGAAGAAGATGAGAAGTAGAGTTACCTGGTCCAGATGGTTTGTGATTCCGCTGCCTGATGCTCCCACAATCATCATTTAAAGCTTGGAATTATTTTGGTCCAAATTGCACTATTTGGGTAAAAATCAAAATGATATAGTAATTTTTTATTTTATTACTATTTATAAGCTATTTTTACCCACTTTATATAGTTTCAGGTCATTTTTTCACCTAATGGACTAATACAAGAGTGGTTTTAAGATGGTTTTTGTAGTTTTGACCCAGTTTTCTTGCGGATTTCAACGATGATTGGTCGTTCGTCACCTAGGGTAGGTATTTTCATAACCTAGCATATAGGATAGGTATCCACTCCATCGTGCATTTTTGCATTATCCTCTAAACACTGATTTTTATGCCTTAGGTACGAACCCATTTGTTGTGACACGAAACCTTCCATCTGCTATAAGTAGTGTCGCCAATAAATGGTAGAGACTTACCAAACATGGGCACTCTAGTTAGATCCTCTTTGTCATTTGGTACCCATGCCGAGTTTTTTCTTTAGGACTGGGAGTCCATTATAAATTGATACATGACTTTATGATGAGCCTCATTTATCACTCATACACATGCAGCCTTACTCCCCGCAGACTCCCAAAAAATGAGTCTTATTTAAGCTCTTTTCCGACTCGTCTAAAAATCAAAAAAATTGCCGAGTGATTTGCCCCTTTCACACTCATTAAATTGGATTTGAAAGGTCATGAGTATTAGATAATCTGTTTTCCGACTCGTTACCAAAAATAGAAAATATCGTCCCGTGAACTTGTTTTTTTCACACTCGTAAATTGGATTGGAAAAGATGTCCATTTGGCACAAGTTTATCTCTTTTTCACACCAAGTAGACTAAAATACATAAAAAAAAGGACTTTTTTGGCATTAATTTGTGATTGCATCTCATGCCCTTACTTGCAGTATTGATCCTTGTTGGTGCAATTATTTGCATAATATATTACCAAACATAAATTATCAACCAAGATTCATAATCAGTAGATTTGATGCACTATATGTGTCGATAACAGATAGGTTCCTATGTCTGATGAGTATAGATTAAAGAAGAAACATTCAATAACAAAATACTATGTTTTCACAGATAACACTCTTCACACAATTCATAAATTAGAAAGAAAAACTTGCAATCATGCACTGAAAATATTTTGCTCAGATAATGCCTTGTCCATTTACAAGCTCATGAAGTGGAAAGATGGACTTTGAGTATGTTATCTGTAGCTAATATCCTTAACAACAACTAACAAGAAAATATGGGCACACTTCAACAATACCACTCCAAACTTAGAAGAGAAAACTGATAACAAAACTTCTCAAACAAACAATGAATTGAAAGGTTCTTTATTAGGTGACAAATCCGTTCATTAGATTCTCATGAAATGAAAAGATGAATTTAAGATCTATCTACTGGAGCAACTAGAATTACAAGTGGGATGCCCCATTAAATCTCATGTATGGTGAAATATGGAGATCCAACTGTTCCTGCATTACCACACTTTCCAACAAATTCAAATAGTGAAATCAAACAAAATATCATGAAATCAAAATAACAAATACATGAAATGAAAATCTACACTAACAATTTACAATAATCTTACCAAGCTAGATCGGTGGCCCTTGCCGATGCCAACATGGAAGCTTTTATATCACCAAATGTTAACTTCTAAGAGAAACAAAATCATTGAATTCAATCTTGCATTAATCTTCAACAAGTAGGTTTACAAAAAGAGTTTTTTCATGAATCCATTCTACATCATAACAATTCTCCTTTAAGAATCATTCTTACATCATGATAATTCCTCCCTACTCAGACCTATGAGGTCTTATTTATACTTAAAATCCATGGAGGAATATATGAAACCGAATCCCCAAACTAAGAAAACATTTTTTACAATTTTAGGATAAATCCCAAAAATCTGTGTTTTTTAACAATTTGGTAGATTCGAGTTAGTCCCCCACCCATATCTCCCAAAAAAATTCTAATTTTAAAAACTAGCCCATGTTGTACTCAATTTATCATATTTTGGACAAAACCCATGTTTTATAATTTCTAGATCTGATACCATATGCACGGAAATTGAGGCACAATTTGGTAGTTTGAATTTTTTTAATAATTTTGGAAGAATCATTCCCCCTAAGCTGGAGGTCCACATGTGCGATTTGGGTGAATTATGACACACATATCCTCAAGAAAACATCGTTCTGGACAAAACCCATGTGCCTGATTTTCCTCTAGAAGATTTCCAAAATTTTGAATTATTTCTAGTACTGGATTAGCACAGGCTAGTACCGGAATAGGTGGAGTCTTGGTACCAGAATAGACTGGGTACCGGATCATGATTCTTAAGATTCAAAGGATTAGAATCATACAAAATCAAACATTTAATCAAATTAACTCAAGAAAATTAAACAAATCATGCCTTAATCATAATTTACCCCTTATGCACATGAACAAGGTAATCAAGTGTTCTTTTGGAGGAAACAGTCAAGTATAGGTTTATATAATAGGCAAAAAGGGCTTAAATACAAGGTAATATAGGGCATTATACATGTCAAAATTAATACTCAACATTCCCCCATGCTTAAGTCATTGCATGTCCTCATGCAACAAAGATCTTTAAAATTTCAAAATTGATGATACTCTTCACTCGATCAAGCATTCCCTGAAGTTAAGTCTTATCCAATATGTTTTCAATCAAAGTTAGGAGAAAGGGCTTGATGTGACTCTAATAGAATTATAGGATAGTGGCCAGGAGTTTTCATAATGACTTTGACTAATAGGCCCCCCTAGCTAGATTACCTTTAAAACAAAAGTGATATAAGCATAGTTTAGATATCATTTGAAAAGAGGAACACATAAAGGAATACGTCCCAAGATGATTAAATCGTTTCTTATCCAAGTTTTTAGATATGAAGCTCTTCTTGTTTAGGTAAGGTTAATTACACATACTGAGGGTCCCACTTCTCATGCAAACCTATTTTTTAAAGATAGAACCCCAAAGTGGATACTTGAAGGTTCTTAAGAGCATCACCTGAGAAATATAAAGGTCATCTCCTAGCCTTGATTTGATAGTGATTGTTTCAGAATGAGACCCAAGGGTTTTTGTTCAATTTTAAGTGTGCCACTTTATGTTTTTCAACTCCCTTTACCCGACATAGCCCCACTGCCAGCAGGTCTGTTCAGTGCCCCAACGGGTTTACCTTAGTACCATAAAAGCATGGCCCCGTTGCCAGTAGGCCTGTTTAGTACCCCGACAGGTTTACTTGTACTTCCTGATACTTCTTTTTTATTATATTACTCAAAATATTTAGAATTATGTATACTGCTCATTGACAGTCTTAGAGTATAAGGAAGATAGGTGGTACGAGAGTGATTTAGAGTTATTAGGCACATAATTAATTGTTTTCAATTATCCCAAGGGTGACATCATCCACATTCAACTTAAATCTCAGTTATTCAATGTATAATGAAACATCTCAGATAATGACTAAGAGGTCCCTCTAGTTAATCCTATTAGGGTTCTCATGAAAGTTCATTGCGTTTTTGCAAGGGCGGTCCACCACATGAGGTTTTCATCAATACCTTCAAAGATAAACTTGCATAAAAACTTGTTTGAATCAACTAGGTTAGTATTAGACATAATGGTGTCACCACTTTTCAATGGATATTTCAATTAGCAATCACTTCTTCAAAATGACGAGGTAATAAGACAAGTGCACCCATTATCATATAGAGCTAAATGTGAAAATATCTTCTTAAGATGATTCATTTAGGGTTGAGTGTAGAAATGTAGGAGGAATATGTACATGAGAGTAAAAACAATTCAAAACAAGACTTAAATGATCCTTGATAGAAAGAACATGAATATATTAGCCCATACCTCTAATTACTTGAAGTGAAAACAATGTTAAGCACATGACAAAGATCATATCACTTTGGGAGTAGGTTTCTGTAGTACTGGAACAGATAGTGTTGGAACAGAGTGACATGATGGATGAATTTTGCTCATTCATGATGACAACCACTTCACCAAGGAATTCAGTGATAATATACAAGGGCTTGCAAAAGTTCATGGTAGGGAGTGTGCAATAATTGAGAGTGACCATATGTTTACTGCATAATTAGTCTAATTTATTTTAGTAAAACGAAAAATGTTGAGTTTATACGTCTTATTACTTGAATCATTTAAATCGAGCAGCAAAAACTTTGAGTATAGGATAAGGGCTACCAACACCTCATCATCAGTACCGAATCACTTGAGTACCGGATGGACACAGGGTTGTGCTTCAGTACCGAAATAGCACAGAGTTGTGGTTCAGTACCGTAATAGTGCAGACCTCCTCCTTTGGTACCAGATGAGCACACAATACTAGATGAGCATGATAATGTTGTTCAGTACTGGATGAACGTAGAGTTAAACATTGTTTGCAGTACTGGATGAACGCAATTATGCAGTACCAGAATAAAATGGTACTAGATTTCTAGAAATGACTATCAAATCCCAGCACTGAACATGTTGATTTGGCCTCGCCGACGGAAGTTGAAAAAGAATATGAAGGTTTCAACAACCACTCCCCCATGCCTAAGGTTTTTCATGGCCTCTTGCAAACAATGTGAGAAGTTAAAAAGGGCTTCTCAGAGAGTTGCGAACATCTGCTAAAAACAAACCAATAGAACTAATTAAAATTATATTTTTATTCATGCTTAAAAACAAAAAATTTAGGGGAAAATGTCAAAAGTTGAATTATTAGCTATGAATAAAATAGTTTGGAATTAACATTCAGTTTCAAATGTTATTAAAAGATCACTTAATCGATCATCCTTGTGAAATAGAAGTCTTAAAATAGATAGGTAAATATAAAGCATGAATGCATCATTTTTAACAACTTTAAGAAAAAAGAAGAATTTTGAAGAAATAGGTCATGAAGCACTCCCTTAAGTGTTATCTTCCATTGACAAGGATGCATTCTCCGCTTTTGAAACCCTTCCAGTATTATGTGTGCCTTCGTAAGATGAAGAGATTCCCTTCTCATAAGATTCCAAACAAAATTATCATAACTTTTAAAAATAAATCTACTATAGGAACAAAAAGATCTTAAACTGATTGCTTTATTAGCTTTTGGCATTCCCATTTATGAAAAGTATGGAAGACAGGTTGCATTGTACTTATGTGCAACATTTATTTATTTATTTACCTATCCTATTCTAATTGAAAAAACAAAATGTCTTTCAAGTATAAGAATGCTTCCAGTGAAGCCATGTGCGTAACAGGGTTAGAAATATATCCATACTCGGGTTTAAAATATAAATTTCAATGCATACCGGAGTATGAAAGACCAGTTGTTTTGATGATGAGATCAACCAATATTGAAAAATAAAAGAGTGGTGTGACCTAATAACTAATTGAAACCATATTTCAATAGGATCACTATATTCTCGTTTCTCTTCTTTGTTTAGGTCACACTAAATGTCTTCCTCTACCATGCTATGCATATTATCCTCTTCAAGATGATTGGTATTTGGATTACATACAGGATCTGTTGAGAAGCATGCTAAGGACTCCTCAATCTCAGGTTCCACTGGTTTCTCTCCATTGAATTATATCCATGATTCTTTTTTCCCTTCAACAAATTGACAAGATGAATCTGACGAGACTTCTAAATCTTCATGTGGAGAGACAACTAGATTCTTGACTGCTGTGAAGATATGCTCTTCCTGAGAGCCGGATATCCAATTTGTTTCCAGAATGTGAGAAAGTTCTCAGAGGAAATTCTTCAAGATATTGATCATCCTTGAATTACTATAGTTGGTTGATGATCCCTGTCTCACAACACAAATTAGTACTCGGGGGGTTCTTACAACACCCCAAACATGATTTATCATCAAAGATCTAAATTTTAAAATTATTTGCAAAACCAAAACACACCAAGCTTGAACTCCTTGCGCTACTGGGATCCTGCTATCACTAGGTTATCGGTTCACAAAAGTTAGGTCATGTTAAAAAAAAAAAAAAAATCATAAACAAAAACACACTTGCATCAAAAGAAAAGAGGACAACCTAACTTTGTAGCAACCCCACCAAAGTGGATGTGTTGGCTCTTCCTGCACGTCTTACTGTCTTCTCTCCACCCTTATTTCATCCATAAAACCAATCCAAAACCATTAAAACAATCTGATTCAAATACTACTTGTTACCATTTACAACTCCCCGGCAATGACGTCAAAATGTTGGTACAATCATTTGCATAATATATTACCAAACATAAATTATCAACGGGGATTCGTAATCATTAGAGTTGATGCACTATATGTGCCGATAACATATAGGTTCCTATGTCTGATGAGTATATCTTAAACAAGAAACATTCAATAACAAAACACTATGCTTTCACAGATAACACTCTTCATACAATTCATAAATTAGAAAGAAAAAATTGCAATCATGCACTCAAAATATTTTTCTCAGATAATGCCTTGTCCATTTACAAGCTCATGAAGTGGAAATATGGACTTTGAATATGTTATATGTAGCTAATATACTTAACAAAAACTAACAATAAAATCTGGGCACACTTCAACAATTCCACTCCAAACTTAGCAGAGAAAACTGATAACAAAACTTCTCAAGAAAACAGTGAATTGAAAGGTTCTTTCTTAGGTGACAAATCAGTTCATTAGAGGCTCATGAAATGAAAAGATGAACTTAAGATCTATCTCCTAAAGAAACTAAAATAAAAAGTGTGATGCTCCATTAAATCTCATGTATGGTGAAATATGGAGATCCAACTGTTCCTGCATTACCATACTTTGCAACAAATTTGAATAGTGAAATCAAACAAAATATCATGAAATCAAAATAACAAATACATGAAATGAAAATCTACACTAAAAATTTACAATAAGTTTACCAAGATGGATCGATGGCCCTTGTCAATGCAAACATGGAAGATTTTAGATCACCAGACGTTAACTTCTAAGAGAAACAAAATCATTGAATTCAATCTTGCATTAATCTGCAACAAGTAGGTTTACAAATATAGTCTTTTCATGAATTCATTCTACATCATAACAATTCTCCTTTAAGAATCATTCTTACATCATGATAATTCCTCCCTAATCAGACCTATGAGGTCTTATTTATACATAAAATCCATGGAGGAATGGATGAAACCGAATCCCCAAACTAAGAAAATAATTTTTACAATTTTAGGATAAATCCCAAAAATCTGTGTTTTTTAACAATTTGGTCAGATTCGAGTTAGTCCCCCACCGATATCTCCCAAACCAATTCTAATTTTGAAACACATTCCATTCTTTACTCCATTTATCATATTCTGGACAAAACCCATGTTTTATAATTTCTATATATGATATTATATGCACAAAAATTGAGGTGCAAGTTGACAGTTTGAAGTTTTTTTATAATTTTGGTAGAATCATTCCCCCTATGCTGGAGGTACACACATGCAAGTTGGGTGAATTTTGACTCACGATTCCTCATGAAAACACCATTCTAGAAGAAACCCATGTGCCTGATTTTTCTCGAGAAGCTTTCCAAAATTTTGAATTATTTCTAGTACCAAATTAGCACAGGTTGGTACCGGAATAGGTGGACCCTTGGTACCAGAATAGACTGGGTACCGGATCATGCTGCTTAAAATTCAAAGGATTAGAATCATACAAAATCAAACATTTAGTCGAATTAACTCAATAAAATTAAACAAATCATGCATTAATCATAATTTACCCCTTATGCACATGAACAAGGTAATCAAGTGTGCTTTTGGAGGAAATAGTCAAGTATAGGTTTATATCATAGGAAAAAAGGGATTGAATACTAGGTAATATAGGTTATTATACATTTCAAAATGGATACTCAAAAATCCTTTATCTGGTTCTCGCTTTGCGTTATAAACTGTTGCCCAATTTTTTTTTTGCATCGTCAACCAAGTAGAGCCTTGTTTATATCCTTCGCAATTTGACACCCTATACCCTGGAGGGAACATCACCTTGAGTGTCCATATCCCACATTCATTTCCTTGCATTGAGAATAGGTACATTCCGTTGTTGTAACTAGTTTTTCTTACTTGCGACACTCATTTCCTCCTCTGTATCATAACATTCATTTGTTATGAAAATACAAAAAAAAAATGGGCGGGAAGGGAGTACTATATTATATTTGGAAGCATTCGTGTTGCCTTTTAATAGAGAAGAAAGTTATTGAGTCCTAGTGTATTCATAATTTTGGGTTTAGCATGGCCTTAAGAAGATGATCTCGTTATAGAGTTTTCTCTACAGACTAGTTACTCTTCTAGTCCCCATAGAGAACACTATCGATGCCTCCTGCATCTGATAGTTATATCATTAGGTCTATGTTGTTGTATTCTACCATATGTATCATCCTCTTGTTAAAAGGAATTATATCAACCTGTGTTGGCCATTCCTCAGAACTCTTGACTTTGCATGTCGTCCATACCCTCAATTTGTCTCAGAATCACATGATACTATGGTCTTTTCATGCAACCTAGCCCTACTTTCATCATTGGTAGGTCACCTTCAACCCAACAGTCGACATTTCATCATTGGTCATTGACTGGGTGGCTTCCCTTATGTTCGACGGCAAGACATATATTCACACTCTGGGATTCATGAAGTGTCTTGGATGCCATTATCCTTATTGATGGTTTCCTCGCCTTTGTCAGTAGTTTTCATCATTGGCTACTATTTAGAGGGTATTTTTTGTGTACCGCTTGCATTTGGCACACGCGAAAGATGCACAGGGTCATTGGTTCATGAACATGTTCTTCATCTGATCTCCACAAAATTATGAAGCTCCTACTTTGTTCCTTGTGCTGACTGATAAGAGATGCATCAATGCTCTCCTTTCAGCGGGTCTCTTTCCATCGAATTCATCTCATTTATTATGGATATGCGACCTAGAGTTTTATGAGTACCTTGAGGCTTGCATTCATTAGTGGGAGGCTCTCTTGCCATTGACATATGGGAATACATCAATGTATCCTGATCAATGGAGTCCTCAAGTGTTAGAAACTGACTCCTTTATTCACACTTGTAGGAATGTGCTTGGTGCCTTGATACCTACTTTCATTATTGGTAGGCTCTCTCACATTTGTTAACGATATACCTCAATGGCCAGTAATCAAATGATGGCTCATTGTGTTCGACCTAAAATCCTTTATTCACATGATGTAGACTTTCACCCTTGGCCCAGTAGATTTGTTTTGAGACTGGTTCTACTGGGCCCAGTAGAACCAGTCTCAAAACAAATCTACTGGGCCTTGTTCGTGATTATGACATCTTTTGCCAGATAACCACATTTGTATTTTCCTATTCATGACCATAGACACTTATTTGGTATATTTTCCACATGGATCTGCATTGCATTCTATTGGCAACCATGTATGTAAAGTCAACACAGAATTTAATGAGCAACTAGTCTTTCCAGTTGGGTTTACACCACTCCACTTCTGGGTTATTTATAATGTATTTCGTCGATCGCAGATACTCCTCTGATATCACACATTAGGGGGCATATGTTATAGAAATATTTGACTCACAATTTCTATCTTGCACAGAGGGCCTTTTTTCATTTCCCTACGTAGACTCTTCATCCCTTATTGATGAATCCAGAGGTAAAAATACATATTTTTCCACATATACACGCCCTATCTACTATACAACATGCATATATGTAGGTTGCTCCACTACAGCCTACGTACATCGGGATTTGTGCAAGAAACAACATAAATGAAGTTGGGTTTCCATGTCACGATAGGATATCTCTGATCCTTGGCCTTCCATATACTGGAAACGTTCTGACTCGGCCCTTCAGTTTCATTTTGAAGGCTATAAAAGAACAATTCCGAGCTATGAAAAAAAGGAGAAAGCATTCAACTTTAAGAGAAAAGTTACTCTAGAGAAATTACTTCATATTGAGTCTGCATCCCTTTGTTCCTCAAGTATGAACACAGTGTTCAACCCCAAAGCTCTTCCCCTATTGTTGAGAGAACCTCATTCTCTCCCTTCCATGAGCTTGCCTTTGGTGGAGGCCTAGTTGGAAGGAACCTGGTTTCTTGGTTTCGAACCATGCCGACATGGAAGTATGTAATTTGTCACTTTTGATGATCATTCATTAATAGAAATTCTCCTTTCCCGTCCTATTGGTATCTTGCCAATATATGATTATTATTCATGGGCATGTTTGTAATGTTTGTTAATGGATTATGTTGTCTAATGTGTTAACATTTTATATTATCACCATATGCTTGCTCTGCTTGTTTGTTTAGAACTTTTCGCGGGTATAAAGATTTGAGTCGAAGTGCTCAATGGTGGACATCTTCAAACATTTGAATGAGGTAGGTCTCTTTCTTATCTCACTTGCACATTGGTTTATATAGAATATGTTGGAATTGAGTATATTTCTACAGTCATACCTGACTATTGTGGTTCACCCTTGCCATAGGGAGTTCTTCCCTCGTAAGAAGTATTTTGACCTTCATATGATATACTTTTCCTCCTCATTGACTAGGGATTGTGACAAATGTTCTTTCATGGTGTCAATGTGTATGTGACACTTAAAAAGGTACATATGAAACTTTTACGACACTTGAGACACTTAGGGTGAGGCACTTAAGTGTGTAAATTTGATGTGTAACACATGATTCCTAAAGTGTGAGGTCAAGAGAGAAATTGATGACCGAAAGACTTTAAAGATTCTTCAATGCAAGGGTGTGTAGTTGGAGAACCTAGCAGAAGCTGCAAACAACCATCAAACATTATTAATATATGTTCCATTTCTGAGGAAGACATACCTATGCTCGGAATATGAGATGAATCAAATCACAGATATCAATCAATACACTTTGGATCCATGAAAAATAATGACTAAAGATATGGCCACTAGAGATACAATGTGGATCCATACCTCCATGACATGAACTAATCATAGCCATAAAAAATACACAGTAGAGCTATGAGATGATAAAACATAGCCATGGACCAATATAATGTGGATCTATGTGACAACATATATATCAACATGCTCAAATGATATCCTTCGCAGACTAGGAAAAAAGATAACAAAGTGAATGCTCAACCTAGGGTCTTTGTCCCAGTCCTGATGTGGTATGAATCTAGCCATGCGAATACATGATTTGATGTCGAACATGGTAAAAACCCCTTGATTACTGATCACTGAGGTAAATTGTTAACAAGTGTGAGGGGAATCACCAATGATGTCAATGACTCCCAAGGTACCCTAGTACATTCTAGCGAATGTGAATAAATGAGATGAGGTCGAACATTTGTGGAATCATCATATCAGAGGTCATTGAAGTAAACCTACTGTCGGAAGCGAGGATGCCTATCATTGAGGCATGTCCATCATAAAGTACTAACTGGTTTCTAAGTCTAATTCTCTGATGATGTCTTGAATCCAACAGGAAAATACTCATTGAAGGAGGGCCTTGATGTATACCCCATGATCGACATGAAACTGACACAAGAAAGTGATGTAAGATGGTGAATCGAATGAGTATGGACTGACACAAGAAATGGAAAATGGAATATTGCAGTTGGATGGTTTGAAGTGAAACTTTCCTTGAACATAATGAGGCATGACAACTAATGTGGCATCATTTTCTTGACAAGTACCAATAATGTAATGTGACGACAGTAAGAGAACTCTTCGACTAGATGAAAAAGTATGGCAACACATGGAATTGGTATGACCCAGAGACTACCAGATTACCCAAATGTAAGATGAGACACAAACATGTACCATGTTCGAGGGCGACAATAGCTTCCATAAAGGATTCAAAAAAACTTGACCTACTTCCTTCAATTTTCCCCTAACCCAGATAGATGAGTACCTCTTTTTCATTTAACGAGCTTGAGGAGGGTAAGACATGCTCGATATAACTAACCTTCAGTAAGTTCCTATTATTTTATTTAATGATCTGGAAAAAGTAAGGGTTTGTTCCCATATGGGTCCTTCAATGTGTAGTTTAGAGAGTCCAAAGAATAAAAAATCAGTGGTTTTTCATGTTTAGAGAGTCTGAAAATAACTTAAAGGTGGCTACATGGATGAATTTTTCATAAATTTAGTCTCCCAAGCCCCAAAAAAGTGTTCATTTGTGTAATCATGCTTGACTATAGTGTTCCTTTTTCGTAATTAGTCTTGTGAGGCTGAAAAAGAAATAAACTGTCACTCGAAATATGCCCTTTCAAACCTTTTAATGAGTGTGAAAGGAAGCAAGATCACTCGACGATATTTTCATGTTTAGAGAGTCTGAAAAGAGCTTAAAGGAGACTCCAAAGAGTTATTTTTTTGTATATATTTTACGAGTCCAAAAAAAGAGATAAAAGTGTACTCGGTAACCTATTCTCATGTATTTACGAGAACCAGAAAGAATAAAGATTAAGATCAATGACTTATCCTAGTGTATTTACGAGCACGAGAAAGATCAAAGTCTAATATTGTTTTAGAAAAAGACTTCTATGTTACGATGGGAATAACCTTTGAACGAGGATCACTCCTAGAAGTGTGTCTCTCTAGAGGTAGTTTTCCCCCAACTTCGTTGGAAGAAGATGGCAGTTTTTCTCCAACATGATGTCCAATGAATGGAGAACTGTCCCCCAAGCATCATTTCCTTTGACAATTCTTCTTCTTTCCTCATTTATGTTTCTTGTTACTAATGGAAACATTTTCACTAGGCAGAGGAAAACAAGGTTCAATTACTCGATCTAGAGGGAGAATCTATTGTAATGGAGGAGGGTCTGTTTCATTTTTTAACGAGATTGAAATAGACAATGAACAATGCTCATCAAGATTAGGTAATACCAAAGGATGAGATGAATAGAAGGATTGTCATACCTAATTCGAAATCATGTTTAAGGTGCCAACTTTCTCGGTGGGAGGATCGAGAAAAGGAAAAACCCCGATGAGTGAGTAATCCTTGAGAAGACCTATACCTACACTCTCAAAATTATTTAGTCCTACAAAAGGGACATTATTTTCTACTACATTATTGAGATCTGGAGTTGTATACTCAATTTGTTCAACAATGATAATATTTTCTTGATGGGGGAATCGTAAGATACAAAACACTGAAGATGCCATGACAGTCATTGCATAGAACCAGCTACAACCAAGTAACAAATTATAATATAGGGGGTTTTCGACTACTTCCATATCAACTGAAACATTCTTACCCTTCAAAGTCACAATGAAATATTTCAAGAGCTTCAGAGATTGGAAACCATGTCCCTCAAATGATTTCAGGGTGGTAGGGGATGGGGTAATTGTAGGAGAACCAAGGGATATAAAACAATGAAAATACACGTAGTGTACCTTTTTGCTTACCCAGAGCTTATAACGCACTATGTACCATTCTGTACACACACTTTTACATAATGCGTACAAAATAATATAATCACATGCATTCAAGTAAAGAAATACATTTAACTCAGACTAAAACGTATAATTTACTGCTACGATTAAAAAATCCATATCATTTAACAGTAATTCATATACACAGTGGAAATCATGATAATTTATGTAGCACAGTCATGCAAAATGTGATAAGAACATAGTTAGATACTTATCTTGTAACAGTGGTGAAATCCACCAACCAAGTGCAGGCCTTCGACGAACCTCCCAGCCTTAGAACACACTGCTCATCATCTCAATAGTGGATCACCCCCGAGCTGGAACCGAGCTCCACCCCAAGGAAAGGAATCATAGGCTAGGCTGAGGTTACAGGGAAACAACATAGAAATGTTTGGAAGGATCCTTCCCAAAGATGCCATCTTACACCCACTACTACCAGACTCTCATTCCCCACATGCCTGTTCCGCCCGAGAGTATATACCTTCACACGCACAGTCCATCGGTGCTAACCTCCCTCTCTGGGTCTCGGAAATAGGCTCGATCAGGAAGTCTCAGAGCCTATAATTGGTGTTGGGCGCTCTCTGGAAGAAACCACTTCCCAACAAACTCTTTCACCTGGAAAGAGTTGCTCACAGACCTGACAACCTGCCTCTTCCAACCACAATCACCTCCCTCACCAGAAGGGAGGTCATACAAAAGCTTATCCCATGCTTACTCTGGCCAGTATGCCATGCATAGTTTAGCACTGCGTGGCTACAACAACCAATTGGGAAAATAGACACTCGCTTCCCAAGCAGGTTCAACAATCACGGGATAGTCTCCCGGCTTTGGTTTCAGGATTGTACAAGGGTATTCTTGCAGGGGTCCGACGGGTTCACCCTCAGACAGTCGGGTAGAATGGAGAAGATCCCCCTCCCACATTTCATCTCAGCTATTATATTTGCATGCACCAGGGTTGACACTTGTCACCTTGGGAAATGCATGTGTTCCCACAACAGGCATCCCTTTTGCACGTTTTCCCTTGCCAGGAACTTAGGATAAAATAAAATACACATGTCTTTTGGGAAATAATATTAAAATATTATACCCAGGCTTAAGCCCCCTAGGCTTAGCCCCTAGGCTCAACACTTAGCCCCTTTTGCCCACCTTCCAGCCCCTAATCCCTTGCCCACTCTGTGGATGCTCAGTCCCCCTTCACTCATTCATCGTGGTTGGTCTGCACCTGGTGGTGTTTATATTTTATTAATCATTTTCTATACATACAAGTACAACAACAGGCTCCTGGCCTTCAACACTTAGGCTTCCTAGCCTAACAAACACTTAATCCTACCAGCTTATACAAAACATGGCTCACCAGCCTATAGACATGTTTACAATCCATTTCATATATCATGATTTGCAACGGGGCTCGGCCTTGGGGACACTACAATCGCCCTCCCCTTATTTTTGCACTGTCCTTAGTGCAACTTACATTGTCTCTGCAAGTCTTTCAAAATTTTCGAAAAGATGCAGGTAATCTGCCCGCATTACTTCTTCATGCTCCCATGTCGCGTCTTCAGGACCGTACCAGGTCCATTAGACCTTTACAAGCCCTATAGCTCGATTCTAGAGCTGTTTTCTTTTCCTATCCAATATGCACACAGGATGCACTTGCAGGACACCTTCTGGTTCCACCTGAATCATAGTCCAATCAATAATATGATTAGCATCAGGTAGATATTTCTTAAGTAGTGAAACATGAAACACATTATGTACATTCATAGATGCAGGTAATGTAAGCATGTATGCAACTAGCCCAATCCTTTCCAGTATCCCAAATGGCCCACAAAATCTTGCTGCCAACTTGGCACAACTTCCCAGCTTCAGGGAACTCCTATTAGTTCCCACTTTTAGGAAAACATGGTCACCCACTTTGAATTCTCTATGGGTTCTGTTACTATCAGCGTATCTTTTCAGCCTATCCTGGGCAGCTTTCAGATTCTGTTTGATTTTTATCATTTGATCTTCCATCTCTTTGAGTAGTTCAGGTCCAACTACTACTCTGTCAGTTGGGTTATCCCAGCTTACTAGAGTGTTGCACTTTCTTCCATAAAGTGCTTCGAATGGGCTCATCTTTAGAGATGTATGATACCCATTATTGTAGGCGAATTCTACCAAATGCAGGTAGTCTTCCCACTTTGATGGTTTATCCATCACATACATTCTCATCATGTCTTCTATTACTCTATTTACTCTCTCTATCTGTCCATCAGACTCAGGATGATACGTTGTACTAAAGTTTAGATTCATTCCGAATCCTTTGAACAGTCCTTTCCAGAAATTTGAAGTGAATTTCGGGTCCCTATCAGACACAATTATCTTAGGAATTCCATGCAAGCATGCAACTTCTTTTAAAAAGATATCAGCAACATCTGCTGCTCTGTGGGTGGTTTTCAGTGGAATAAAATGGGCAGCTTTAGTAAGCTTCTCCACCACCACCATGATTGAATCATGTTGCTTGCTTGTTCTAGGTAGTCCAGTGATAGAATTCATTGTTACCACATCCCATTTCCACTCAGGAATAGTTAAAGGCTGCAACAACCCTACTGGGTGTCTATGCTCAGCCTTAACCTTCTGGCACTCCATACATCTGGCGATGTATTCAATAATTTCTTTCTTCAACCCCGGCCAAAAATAATGGCTTTTGACTGCTGCCACAGTCTTCTGATATCCAGGATGTCCAGCATAAGTCACATTATGCATCTCTTTTAGAATTGCCAGCTTCAATTCTCGGACATTGGGTACATATACTCTGTTCTGATGCAGAAGTAAACCATCAGTTCCCAAGGTGTAACTTTCCTTGGTTTGTGGTTTCTCATGCTGTTGTAGCTTTGCTACAAGTCTTTTGTACTACAAATCCACATTTGCAGCTTCAAGAATTATGTCTTTAATCTCAGTTCTGTACATGCTAATGGCTGTAGCATGTAATTCGTGCACTTTTCTACTGAGTGCATCAGCCACCTTATTTTCTTTCCCTTTGATATGCTTGATATCAAATTCATATTCGCACAGAAACTCCAGCCATATGATTTGCCTGGCATTTAAGGTCAGCTGATCAAATAAATACTTCAGACCATTATGGTCTGTTCTCAACTCAAATCTCTTGACCATGAGGTAATGTCTCCATTTCCTTAAGGCGTGGATGATTGCTGCTAGCTCTAAATCATGAGTGGCATAATTCTTCTCATGTTCCTTCAACTTTCGGGACTCATAACAAATTACAAATCCCTCTTGGCTGAGAACTCCTCCCAGCCCCTCCTTAAATGCATCTGTGCACACTACATAATCCTTGTCTGGATCTGCAGTCTTCAGGATTGGAGAACTGGTTAGCAGCTGCTTCAATCGCTGAAAGCTTCTCTTACATTCTTCAGTCCACTGGAACTTCTTTCCCTTCCTTTGCAAGGAAGTGATAGAATGGGCTATCCTTGAGAATACAGCTATAAACCTCCTATAGTAGCCTGCCAAACCCATAAAAGATCTAAATTCTATCACATTCCTTGGTGCTGGCCATTCTCGAATGGCTAGTACCTTTTCAGGATCCACAACGATCCCTTCTTTAAATATTATATGCCCCAAGTAATGGATTTTCCTTTGGTAAAAGGAGCACTTTCTCAGTTTTGCATAGATCTGGTGTTCTCTCAACACCTGTAGCACCATTCTCAGGTGTTGTTCATGTTCTTCCTCTCTCTTGGAATACACCAAGATATCGTCTAAGAAGACTATGACAAACTTGTCCAAATAATTTCTGAACACTCCATTCATTAAACACATGAAAACAGCAGGCGCGTTGGACAATCCAAACAGCACCACTATAAACTCATAATGACCGTACCTTGTTCTGAAGGCGGTCTTGTTGATGTCCTCATCCCTTATTCTCACTTGGTGATATCCAGACCAGAGATCTATTTTCGAAAATATTTTCACCTCCTTCAACTGATCGAAAAGATCATCAATCCTCGGCAAAGGATACTTGTTCTTGACAGTGACCTTATTCAACTACCGAAAGTCAATGCATAGCCTCAACGCCCCATATTTCTTCTTCATGAATAGGACTGGGGCTCCCCACAGTGACACACTGGGGTGAATGTAACCTTTCTTTAGTAGCTCT
The DNA here is from genome assembly GCA_009831015.1 of Picea engelmannii. NCBI lineage: Eukaryota > Viridiplantae > Streptophyta > Pinopsida > Pinales > Pinaceae > Picea > Picea engelmannii. The sequence goes on from ML827886.1 coordinate 69,253, forward strand.
TCGAGCTGCAATTGCAACTCTTTCAGCTCTGGTGTACTCATCCTATAAGGAGATTTTGAAACTGGAGTTGTTCCAGGCATCAAATTTATATAAAAATTGATGTCCCTCCCATAGAGGTAGTCTAGGTACCTCCTGAAATACATCCTTAAACTCCTTGAGTACTTCATGGTCTTCCAAATTTGATACTACATCTTGGGATGCTTCTTCCACCCGAGCTGCAAATAATTGATAGCCTTTCCGGTAACATTTCTTCAGTTGCATGGCTGATATTTCCCTCACAGCCACAGCTCTGGGAATTCCTTGGACTGTTACCTGATTTCCCTCTTCGTTTAGGCATGTGAACCTCTTGTTACGGAAATCCAGAAGGGCATGGTGCTAGTCCATCCAGTCCATCCCAATTAAGCAATCATATGATCCTAAAGGCAGAATGTTCAATTCAGCCTTAGTGCTCATTCCTTTCATGTCCACCAAATAGGACTTAACCAATTCAGTGACCTTCCTCTTGGTCACTGTGGCTAACTGCACTAACCAAGACTTCTCATGTTTTCTCTTTGTTAGATGCAAGCTTTCCACCACTCTAGGATTTACATAACTATGGCTAGCCCCTGAATCAATCAAAATAACAAGTGGTCGGTTGTTGATCATACCTTCCACTTCAATCATGTTCGATTGAAATTCCACTTGCTTATTGTCCAGGTTTGCATAGATCCTCGACATTCTACTGCCCATATCCTCCACTGTTTCAGCTTTCTGAACAATATGTACAGTTCTCGTCTTACAATTTTTATGGGGACAATCTTTGTACTTGTGGTTTCCTTGACAGCCCCAACACTGAATGGGCGTTAGTCTCTATCTTTGTGCTCCCTCTTTAGTCCTTCTCGGCTCTCTAAACAATGGCTATCCCTGATGATTATTTCGGAAAAAGGAAGGCTTGTCTCCCTTCTACCTCTGTTCTTTCTTAGACCTCTTTTGGTCCTCCCAAGCCTTCCGAAATGTAGGCTTTTCTCTTTGTTGTTCGTATAAGCATTTTACCCTTCTTATTGTTTCTTCCATAGTATTAGGATCATCATATTGAATCTTGTCACCAATGGAAGGTGGCAGTCCACTCAGATACCTCTGAATTTTAACAGCTTCATCCTTGATGAATGGAACATACTTCAGTAGTTCCAGAAAATTCCGTTCATACTCATCAATGGTCATACTGCCCAACTTGAGTTCGAATAACTCCTTCATCTTTCTATCATAGTATCTTTTAGTCAGGTATTTCTTCTCGAAGTACCTCTTAAATTCCTTCCAAGTGACCTCTTTCTCTCTGATGTGCTACACCTGTACAAACTGATCCCAGCACATGGAGGCTTTTCCTTTCAGTTGGTACATTGCAATTCTTCCTTCTGCATGGAAAGAATAATTCTGCAATTGGAAGTATTTCTTCATGCCAAGCAACCATGTCTCGACATATTCCTCCTTCTTATGTTCTCCATCGAATGTTGGAGGCTTAATCTTGTTCATCTCTCCTTTCAATTCCTCCCTTCCATATTTCCGATGTTTTCTGGTAGGGGACGGGCTTGAACTACTGTGTGTCTTACTATTAGAATGTCTTTGGGAGTGACTAAGATGTCGGATACCACTCCTCGACCTACTTCTTCTCCCATGGGATATGTGACTCCCCATCATACTTGAGTCTCTTCCTTTCTCGATTTTTTTCTCTATTCTTTCCAAACTCTTCAAAAATTTTAAGTTTAATGCACCCTGCTGATCCCTGACTTTCATGAGCTTTTGGCTATCATCTCGGTGAGCCTTGGCCTCTCTTTGCAATCCTTCAAGGATTTTCATTATGTGTTCTTCCTTACCCTTCTCTTTTCCATGACCATTGGAGTTCAATCCTTCAACTCCCAGGTTAACATCATTTCCTTCCCGTTCGTCTTCTATTTCAAGGTTAATCTGCACTTTTCCCCACTCCATACTCGGCGTTGGTTAACTGGAATCCTAACCTTCGTTGAACTCTGCACACGCACTGTGCAATTCAATTCGAAGTTGTCAATCCATTAAACCTTCATGAACAATCCACAATATTTATAAACCAGTTCGGAAAAAATAAAAGACATTTTGTTTTAAATAAGTTTCTTGAACTGGAAGTATTATGTATCTCTCCCATTTCTTTGCATTTGAGGCAATTTTCAAACAGTTCTAGCACTCGTCAGTCTTCTATAATATAATTTGTAGACGAGTCAAATTTTTCGAGCCTTCATTTTCTCGACAATTCCTCATCTTTTGTGACAATCGAGTTTAAGAAAGTGTTTCCATTTCACGAATTTTCTGAGCTCTGTTCAGCTCTTATATTTTTCGGTGTTTCGAAACTTCAGTTTTTTTTTGGTATTTCAGAGTTTTGGTACTGGAGAACTCCCATTTAACTCTCCGGGATAAACTCGTGGTTCACACGACCTCCCCTTATATGACCACAGTCATACCTCCTATCGGAGTTTCAGACTCCCCAATGTCCAATTGCACATGTCTTCCGGGTTCGTGATTCTCCGAATCCCGATGCGTCCTTCACATGTTATCCCTCCTGGCTTAGCTCCTGGTCCATGTGACCTCTACCCCATGACCGTATTCAAACCTCTCATCGGGGTTTCGGACTTTGCAAATCCAAAGTGCATAAACACCTTGTCACCAGGATCCCCGATATCCTGATGACCCAAATATTGATAGACGACTCCCTTGTCGGGATTTTTTTTCCTGATGACTCCAATGGCTTCCACTTGTCCATGTCACCAACTTTGTCATGGCCCCACGCTATTTCCTAAGCCTATCGGGATATCATGTTTCACAATTTCAAGTTACAAGATTATCCTGTCCTCAGGATCTCCGATACGCTGATTTTCGACTCTCTTCGGATTTTTGATATGCGTCCCAAATGATGGACGGTTTAGGTCAACCCTTGAGTTTTTCTACTTTAAAAAACCATGAACCTTCACTTACCAAAACTCCGATGACCATATTCGCGATCTGGATGACCACGCGACACGTGCCCTCTGTCTTTCGGACGGTCTGGATCTATTTTGGAACTTTCGCCCCTAGTCTCTGAGGTTTAACCTTCGGACATCTCCCGATAGATCCTATGGTTGATGGGTTTTCCGGTAGAGATCTTACATCTCAGACGGTTCCTAACCAATTCAGAGTTTCACCTATCGCGATTTCCACATTCCTATGTATTTCAAAAAGGAATTTTAATTCCTACGCACACTTTTCCAGATCCGACGATCACGAGGGCTCGCCTTCCCTCCCGAACAGATCCTAAGGTTCTAACACCATTGGTGTAGAGACCTATCTCCCCATGGCCATGGACCACACCAGCTGCATTTTCACTCGCCGCAATACTTCCTGAGCTTTAAAACTCGTCAAGTAACTCCTTGACATTTTGGAGCAAACCAGGGTACGAAATTGGCCTTCCAGATCCGATTTCCCTCTTGCATTCTCGGTCCAAAGACCGCTCCACTGGCCCATCTAGGCTTAGTGTCGAAACCTTGGCTCTGATACCAATTTGTAGTGTACCTTTTTTCTTACCCAGAGCTTATAACACAGTATGTAACATTCTGTACATGCACTTTTACATAATGCGTACAGAATAATATAATCACATGCATTCAAGTAAAGAAATACATTTAAATCAGAGTAAAACGTATAATTTGCTCCTATTATTAAACAATCCATATCATTGAACAGTAATTCATATACACAATGGAAATCATGATAATTTATGTAGCACAGTCATGCAAAATGTGATAAGAACATAGCTAGATACTTATCTTGTAACAGTGGTGAAATCCACCAACCAAGTGCAGGCCTTCCACGAACCTCCCAGCCTTAGACCACACTTCTCATCATCTCAACAGTGGATCACCCCCGAGCTGGGACCGAGCTCCACTCCAAGGCAAGGAATCCTAGGCTAGGCTGAGGTTACAGGGAAACAACATAGAAATATTTGGAAGGATCCTTTTCAAAGATGCCATCTTACGCCCACTACTACCAGACTCTCATTCCCCACATGCTTGTTCCACCTGGGAGTATACACCTTCACACGCACATTCCATCAGTGCTAACCTCCCTCTATGGGTCTCGACAATAGGTCAGATCAGGAAGTCTCAGCGCCCGTATCTGGTGTTGGGCACTCTCTGGAAGAAGCCACTTCCCAACAAACTCTTTCACCTGGAAAGAGTTACTCACAGGCCTAACAACCTGCCTCTTCCAACCATAGTCACCTCCCTCACCAGAAGAGAGGTCATACACAAGCTCAGCCCAAGCTTACTCTGGCCAATATGCCATGGATAGTTCAGTACTGCGTGGCTACAACAGCTAATTCGGAAAACATACACTCACTTCCCAAGCAGGTTCAACAATCAAGGGATAGTCTCCCAGCTTTGGTTTCGGGATTGTACAAGGGTATTCTTGCAGGGGTCCAACGGGTTCACCCTCCGACAGTCGGGTAGAATGGAGAAGGTCCCCCTCCCATGGTTCATCTCGGATATTATATTGGCATGCACCAGGTTTGACACTTGTCACCCTGGGAAATGCATGCATTCCCACAACAGGCATCCCTTTTGCACATTTTCCCTTGCCAGGAACTTAGGATAAAATAAAATACACATGTCTTTTGGGAAATAATATTAAATATTATACCCAGGCTTAAGCCCCCTAGGCTTAGCCACTAGGCTCAACACTTAGCCCCTTTTTCCCACCTTCCAGCCCCTAATCCCTTGCCCACTCTGTGGACGCTCAGTCCCCCTTCACTCATTCATCGTGGTTGGTCTGCATCTAGTGGTGTTTATATTTTATTAATCATTTTGCATACATACAAGTACAACAACAAGCTCATGGACTTCAACACTTAGGCTTCCTGGCCTAACAAACACTTAAGCCTACCAGCGTATACAAAACATGGCTCACCGGCCTATAGACATGTTTACAATTCATTTCATATATCATGATTTGCAATGGGGCTTGGCCTTGGGGACACTACAATACATGACACAAGTCAAAGCTCCCTCACCCAAAAAATTATAATGAATGTTCTTTCCACCAACCAAAACTTGAATTTGGAATGCTAAGTGGTTGGATACTTTCTACTTAAAATAATCTAGGTTAAACATAATCAGGTTTGACTGCTCAGGATCCATGGCTCCAATGGCTGACAACATGGCTCTACATTGACCTGGAAAGTGTTGTATAACTTCGAGGGTTGACATAGTGCAAGGCGCTTGAACCAAATATTAAAATGTGTTTTATTTTTGGGTAGTGTGGCCATTTGGATTAAATGTCTCTTTTTGAATTATGCTCTTGGGAGAGCGCAATGCTGTGTTAGAAATTAGTTTCTCAATCTGAAGAGGATTGGAATATGGAGGAGGAGTAGAATTTGAAGTTTGTTTGACAACCTTCCCTTTAGTCTAATCACCTAGAGAAGTGTCATAGGTATTTTCACAAGTCGTGATATTAACCGTATTAAGCATGTAAACCTCAGAGGCACTTGTATAAGTGATACAAAGCCCCAACCACTCCTGGGGTCTATGAGAACTCCCGGTCTAGGATCATTCAGTTTCATAGATGGATTATCTCTCAGGCTCTTGCTGAGCCCCCAAAACAAACTTCACAAGTCCTTAATTTCTCGTGCATAGGTCCCACAAAGACTCGCGGGCTAACTCTAAGCCCCTTTACCTTTTAAAATCAATTTTAGGCCCTAGCCCCTTTTCTTCGGCCAACTCCTCATGTGACCACGGGCTATGTCCAGGCACTAACATAATACATTTCTTTGGTCACTTCAAATATTTCGGAGCTTCAACACCACTCCACTCATTTTCCTCCAAACATGTAAAACTCATTTTCCTACAAACAGGTAACCCTCTGAACAAGGGTAAGGAATCAACGGTCCTCGATGAATGCTGAGATCTACGTCTCATAGATGTTTTGGGCCTCTGCACTTCTAGAGAATTACCCACTCCAACATACAACAACTACAAATTCGCGAATGGGCAAAGTCCCGAATAAATATGGGGATCAATGGTTCACAACCCGCACCAATATCAATAGTTGATGATTTCTCCATGATCCAGAACCTCTCACAACAGTTCTCCACAAATATCCCGGAACGTCGAACTAGTGAACCTCCGAAGAGCTCAAATATATGGTCCACGATCTTCCAACACCAACAAGTAGGATCTTTAGCGAGACTCTGGCCTTCGAAAGTCTTTGATGCACAACACCACCAATCCTCTGGAGCATCGAATCTCTAGAGTGATGTGTTGGCAGCCAATTCATTTTTTTAATTGCTCTAAAAAAAGCTGCCTACACCTCTTGTCTTGTAAACGACAAATCATCGTCGCATTGTGCAACTAGACATTTGTTTCATTTTTGCGACAATTACAATTTGGTTTCGATTCAGTTTTCACAACTGAAAGTGTGAAAACACCTCTTTCGTTGTCTAGACTGTCGTCATCTTTTATTAATTTTTCTGAAAGACACTTGACCATTGGTTTATCACAGGACTGCAAAAGGTTCTTTCAAACTATGTCCCTTGGCCTACTCTTACCTTGATTGCGCATTTGGATCTATTTGATTAATAAGATATTGAGCATGAAGATTTACTGGTTACATTTGATTCTATAAAGGTCATGATTGATTTTGGTCTTGTATGCTTTGATCCTTATTGCTATGAGCTCTTGACTTATTGATTATATGAGATCTTTGGTTGCAATGTTCTAAAAACTTTGAAATATAAACATTTGAATGTGCAACAAATTCATTGGTAATATTATAAGTTTGATTTGATATGAAATGGCAATGGTTTAAGTTTTACAAAGGCGCGTTGATTAATCTTTTGGATTTCAATTTTATAGTTTGAATCGTTGCTTGGGATTTTACATTGAACGATCACAGTTTCAAACTATACATTGGCACGATTGGATTAACATTGGTTTAATACATTTGATTGATACGATGGATTGTTGGTTAATGTTGGATTTCATGTTGGATTGAACTATACACTTGGTTCATGAATATAACATATGGTGTTGGTTCTACATTTGATGGATGGCACGTTGATTTGGTTGTACACCATTTGGGTTGGCCGATTAATGTGTGTTGGTCACTATAATTGCTTAATTAATTTCAAACAACCAAGTGAAACATAAATTATCAACCCAGGGAAGTCTTTTGTTTCAAAGATAGCTGCGCACTGTGTATGCTCAATTCCAAAAGTACTTAGTGTTGCAGTAAGGAA
>ML827886.1:76622-103141 GCA_009831015.1 Picea engelmannii
GATGGTTAGGTTCAAAAGTAATGTAAAGTGTTATGCAAAACAAATTAAACATATAGTGATGATAAAGGACGTTGTATACCTTGAGGTGATCAGATGAAGTGATAATATGAGTCTAAATACAGGTGATGAAGGGTATAACAATGACAAAAAGTATGAGCAAAAAGGTACAATATGTGGTCCCAACAATGTGTTGATTACTGATGGAACAACGCTGTACCCAGTCATTAATACATTGCATGGCGGTGATAATCCCACCACCTTCGTACGCATTACATTGATTCATTCCCGTTTGAGCGCTTGCAGCTGTTAAGCCCTGTTATTTTCCTCCTGCGTTTTGTATTGTTCAAACCAAACCCTACCATGCACCGAAGCCATGGCTCCTGTCGTAAGGGCAGAGCCTAATGGTTGCCGAGCACTGCTGATGTTTGATGGCACTTATAGTGACTTGGAAGAATTCAGGTGGCTCCCGTTCGTAAGGAAATTCGATGGTTATAACCTTATCGTGGCTCGGCAATTTGCGTTATCATTCGATGGATGCCGAACCAAAATCGGGGATGTGCAACTGGAGATTAATGAGCATTTTCTTAGCTCGGCAATCAGTCTGCCTGCTACAAGACAGAAGTGGTCTAAAAACTGTAAATTGAAAGATGTCCCGTGGACATTGCTCTTCCAATCTCGAATGGTGAAACCCTGCAACAATGGATGGCCTGCAAAAATGTTAAAACAGCGCTGGCACGACCTGCTAATGATAATCAAGCAATTCATTACTTGCGAGGGCAGGTACGGGTTCGTTTTCTTATTTCACCTTCGTCTATTAATGGTCTTTATGGGTTTTGAACTCAATGTACCTCACTACCTTCATAGAAGTCTGTTTAAAATGGCGAAGAGATACAAACGCAGCCAGGATGATACCAGTCTCTTCCATTTGGGGTTAATTAAAATGATTATCATTTATGAGTTGGGGTTACGTCGTGACAGTTGGGGTGATTTTCCCTATAACCTACAGTGTTTTTCTACCCAAACCTCTACCCGACCCACCTACGAACTTGCCCATGTCTGTGACCAAACAGGTCGAAATTGCTAAGCCCACAACCATACAGCCTAAAGCTAAAGCTAATGCTAATTCTAAAGGCAAGAAAACTACTAGGTTAATCTCTCGTATGGCGAGAAATAAACCTAAAAACCCTACCAAATCTGATCCTATTATGGTTAGCGAAGATTCCAATTTAGAGATTGAACGTTTTCTTGTAAACGAGTATCCTTACTCAGAAGGCTTGTGTGATAAACCTGCACATGACTTTGTCAAGAATTTACCACCTTGTTTGCGAGATGATCCTAACTTTCCTGGTATTAAAATACCATGTGGAACCCTCGATGACTCATCAAAACCCCCATCTTCTCAACCAGTTGTTCCATCCTGCGATCAGTGTGGGTTATGGTTGGAGAGGTACTACCTAGACGTGCCGATGTTACAATCCAGAATCCATGATTTGGAAGACCAAGTGGCAAAGCTCACTGGTCATAATGCAAATATGCAACCCTCGGACAAAAAGAAATGAACTACTGGTTCAATCCTATTCAAGAATGTCGAGTCGGCTACAGCAATTGTCAATTCGAAATTGACATAGCCTCAGGAACTGCGCTGGTATAACTTTCACTCATTTATATGGCACATTCATAAACTCTGTGTACATTATCGACCTGCTCTATTACATAAGCATGCACTGCTATATATGATTTGATTTGTTAAATCGAATTTTGTTATCGTTTAGTTGGATTTGGTTTTGGTTCTAGTAATCATATTCTGATTTTGATTGTTTAAAATTAGTTACGATTGAATGCTGTGTTGCATCTATTATAGGAAAGTCGTTTTGCATTTCAAATTTTGAAACACTATCTATCTTTTTGATTCAAATTGGTTATGATGCACATAAACAATGGTTGTTCTGTTACAATTTTATCTGAGTATGATTTTGACCAACCCAGATACGATGTGGATTTTGTTTAAAAAAGGGTTTTGTTTTATAGCATGAATTAATACAAATCGTAACAGTTATGTGAAGTCCAACCAGTCAATTCACTGTGGATTAAACCGACCCTGTTATCTTTTGAATTGGAATAACTATCGATGTTCAGTTACTAATGATTATGCACAGGATCATGAATTTTTCTATAATTGGCTCAGTCCCGATTTTGTTTGATTGTTGTCCAGCTTGTGGTTATCAATGTTGTTGTCACATCCAGCAATTGAAATCGATAGTGATTTTTGGACATCACTGCTACGCATATTTCATTCTGAGTATATCGTGACAACCTTTCTCATATTTGATTACAATAGAATGAATCTTATGCATAATCTACAGCTTGTCTATCTTTACTGTTGATTAAAACGACATGAAATCTATGTGTATTGCTACAGCTGTAACAGATTTCTTCAATTGATATCGATTATAATTATGAATTCGATTCTGATTGCATTTGATTACTATTCTGGTTGATTATGGTTGGTGATCACGATTACATCGTATCCCATGTGACTCAAATCAATGCTTAATTGTGTTTGATACAAAACAGGCCTGTCAAAAGTTTGACCATGTTTTATGGTGACTAAAAGCAGAGCATGCCTTACTCTGTTTCGATTTCATTTTTTTGATATGGTCTAATCTAAATGATAATTTCATTTGAATTATTAGTAATTCGTTTTGATAATGAAAAGAAAATTAAATTCGATTTGATTTTATTTGATTGAGATTTGGTCTTATTTGCTATTTTGACTAGCTACAGAATCAGATGATTATGTAGCTAAGTCTGAGAAGTCAATTTTTTATTGTTTTCTTAATAAAATATCCTTCTAATTTGATCTTTGTGTCTATTGCAAGAAAATTCGAATTAACAATAGATATGATGAGCAGTTAGGGGATTCTTTACAGATTCTACTTGCATTTTATTTCCTTAGTTTAGGTGATTTTGGGATTTTTCCCAGATTATGTAAAACAATTTGCTATTATTCACAAGGATATTTTACCTTGTGAGAAACCTATATAAACCTATGGTTTTTGTAATAATGATCATCCTCAGTTGTGGGAGAACAAGGATATAGAGTTCTGTTGCAGTCTGGAGCAGAATTGATGTTTTGTCATAGCTTTTTCTTTTCAATATATCAACATTTTGTTTCAAGTTTTGTATATCATTTTGTTTATGGTTTATGATCACTTTAGTTGTCTAAATCAAATGCAAATGATATAATTTTATTAATGTTATCTATATCTTGTTTCTTCCAAATCGATAAAATACATAACAATTGTTAGTTCATTTTAGTGAATGATAGCTTTGTCTTCTTCATAAATTGAATTATCATATATAAGTTTTCTGCATAATAGGTTTCCCTTATTGCAGAGATTTATTATCAGAAGATTGTTATGATTTTCTTTTATGTTTTGTTTGCCCTGTAAAACAATTCAAGAAGTAGCACAGCTGATCGTTTACGAAAAGCTTAAGGACTAAACGGTGTGAATTTCTTCCTCCAACCAGCTTAAGAAGTCATCTTACACAGGGCAGACTTGGAGCGTTTCCAGGTCAATTAGTTCGTTGTTTACTTTTTTGATTAAGTAGTTTAATTAGATTTATATTAGATTGTTTCATTTCAGTAAATATATTAGATTGTTTAATTTCAGTAATGTTTGTTTCTTCTTCATAAAATATAAAAAAATCAAAAAAGAGATTCTTGGTTGTCTTAGGGCAGAACATATATGAGTTTTGCAGGTTTTAATCAAATCTGTAGATTGCTTATAGTGTACATTTGTGAATAAGTAATATAGCAGCTGATAATTAGGTAGTTGATTAGAGTTATTACAATAGTTATTAGTAGTTTGTAGATAGAATAGTTAGAATAGTTTATATTTAGTATATTAGTTCATTTTCCTTGTTTTATTAGTTTCTAGTTTCCTTTATTTTAGTTAGTTTCTTGTATTTAGTTATAGTTTGATTTGTTTATTAGTTTAGTTAGATTACTTAGCTCATATCATTTCTCTCTTTGGTTTTCATAGAAGACCTTAGAGTGGCCAACGGAGCCGTTAAACTCATCAGGGTGGTCCATTCCAAACGGCTTGGGTTATTTAGACAACCCTGGACCGGTTCCACTCTCCCAGTTGACGGACGGTCAATTTCGCCTGTCAACAAATGGTGCTAGAAGGAGTGCCAAACTAAATTGATGGCACGAGGTGGTCGCAAGACTCCTCCACCCCCTAATCGCTGCCCTATAGTGACTAGAAGCCGTTCATTCGATAGTATCCCGCCTCAAACTGCAACTACTTCAACCGAAGATCCTCAGATCACAGTTGAGCCAGCAACCCCTAATCCTACAAGTGGTGATATACAAGAAATTTTTAGACAATCTCTTATTAAATCGCATAAAGCCTTTGCTAGTCTTAGGCAACCAAATCACCCATGGGGTCAACCTTTAGACTTCTCTGAAGTCAGAGAACAATTAGGTGATATAGACCTTACTATGAATCCTACAGATCCAAACACAATTCCTACTGCAGGAGGATCTAGGATACCTCCTTCACCACCTCCCTCATCTCCTTCTTCTTCTGGAGGAGATTCCTCTTCTGACGAAGGCAAACCACCTTCTCAACCTTCCACACCTCTATCCCCAATGGAAAACCAGATCAACCCTGCTAGACCTTGGTTGGACCAGGACGCTGTAGTTGTACTTGGAGATCAACAGCCTTTACCTAAGCACCCGGAGAAATGGCTTCCTAAGTTTGATCCCGATTCAAAACAGATAGTTGAAGATCATATCAAAAAATTTATGTTAGCCATCAGAATCCGTAACGTTGAACATGAAGATGTTTTCTGTAGGTTGTTCCCTTACACCTTTGAGGGTAATGCATCCACTTGGTACTTTTCCCAACAACCTCACACTATAGTGTCTTGGGAAAAGTTTGAGTCATGCTTTTTGGAAATATTCAGAGATGGCAAACCTCCTGAAGTCTTAGTCATGGATCTTTCAAACTTAAAAATGAATGCAAAAGAAAAAGTTAAATATTTTAATCAAATATTTTTAACACTTAAAAATCGAATCCCTGCTGACTCTATGCCAGCAGAAAGCCTTGTAATAGCTTACTACACTAAAGCTTTACATCAAAGTATAGCTATTTGGGTGAAAAGATCCAAAAAGGCCACATTGTTAGAAGCCTTCGAAGAAGCTACGCAAATTGAAAAAGACATTCTTAGTCTTAAGGATTCTTCTAGCAACGAAACTGAGACTGTTTCTTCTTCCAAGAAAAAGATTGAAATTCTTCCCAGACCTACACAAAACAAAACACAACCCGAGAACTCTGAGTTGGAAAACTTAACCAAAGTTGTAAAAAAGTTATCTAATCAAGTTATAGACTTAAAAAGGTCGACTGAGGAAGCCTCTTCGAGTAAAGGACCCTACAAACCTCCTTTCCGAAAGCCTTTTCCCCCGAGCCGGACTAATCCAAACCCTGAAGGCTTGAACCTAGAAAGTTTTCAATGTGCTCTATAGACAATTCTAGGAGCCCAAGATGAATTGATCCCTCCTGACATCCCTCAAGAGGAAGTTGAGAAAGAAACAACTCAAGAAGAAGAGTCTTCTCCAAATATCTTTGGTCACCTCTCAGATAGTATCTTTCAAGCTAACTTTGAGACTATGCACCCTTACAATACTAAGAGCAAGACCGCGAACAAAACTTCTGCCGAGAACATTACAAATTTACCTCCAAAGCCATCTAAATCGGTAGAAAATAAACCGAGTAATGCTAGCCCTAAAATAGATTATGATGTTGTTGAAGATCTTAAGAAATTGCGGGCTAACATTTCTATTTATGAGTTGTTGAAATTTCCATTTTTGTTACAGAAGATGTAGCAAAATATTTCAGAAAATGGCAAGAATGGTAGTTCAAACAACAATAAGGTTGTGCAAAGCAACGTTCCACATAAGACTTCCACTAAAAGAAATCTTGATACTCAAGATAAAGGAAGCCTTCCTGTAACTTCTGTAAATAATGTAAATAACAATGTAAATAGTGTAAATAATTTAGATAAAGTAGTCTTAGAGAATGCGAGTAAGAAACCACAAGCTACAACTCTAAGTACTCGCAAGAATGTTCCTCCTTTTCTTTTAACCTTCGGAATCTTCAACAGAAATGTGCATAATTGTATGGTTGACTCAGGAGCATCGTCAAATGTGATGCCTTGGTTGGTCTGCCAAAAGATTAACGCTGAAGTAGAGCCCTCTTCTTTGAAAATCATATAGCTTGATTGAACAGATGTTAAAGTTATGGGCGAGCTAAAAAATGTATTGATTATATTATCGTCTAACCCTAAGGTTCATCAAGTTATTGATATAATTGTGGTGGATATTCCAGAAGTGTATGGTATGTTTTTGAGCAGGGACTGGTCGGAGCAGCTACATGGTTACTTCACAACAGACCGGTCTCACTTATGGCTTCCAGAAAACGGCAAGACTAACAAGATCAAGGTGAATCGTGAGTGTTACCTCAAGTTCCAAGTAACAAACTTGAATGACCCCAACGAACCATATACATCTCCGGCTGATTCACCTGAAGTCAAAGGGATGGAAACCTTCTTCGGAAATTTCATGGCTGAAGTTTCACCTATCAACAATCCAGAACAACAATACGAGATCTTAACATGTACGCAACCAATAGCTTCAATCCAACAATCGTGTGAGCCCGACGAAAATCAAATTTGGTCTTTATATTTTGACAGTTCCAAGTCTAAAGAAGGAGCTGGTGCAGGATGCATCATTATCGATCCGGTAGGTAATAAAACATTATTCGCTTGTAGATTAGAATTTGAATGTACTAACAATGTTTCAAAATATGAGGCTTTATTACAAGGTCTCAGAAAATCCTTAGACATGCACATTCAAAATCTAATTGTATTCGGCGACTCTGAGATAGTGGTCAGGCAGGTGAGAAATTCTATACATTGTCTTACCCCACATCTAAAATGTTACCAGTCTGAGGTATGGAGTTCAATAAACAAATTTTCTGCTTTTAATATAAATTCCATTCCTAGAGCAAATAATGCTGAAGCAGATCTACTCGCTAATGTTGCCTCTAAACTTCTTCCTGCAGATGGCTTATCTCCAAACGCATTCTCCGTGGAGCTATTCTTTCGACCATCTATTCCAGACAATATCACAAACTGGAGAGTATTTGATGATGATCAGCAGATCATCAACTTTCTTCACATGGAAGAAACCTTTCAAGGCGCTGTGATAGATGAACAAACGCATGACGACAATTTGCATGACTTTACGGTAATACCTAATCCGAAACCTCCTGAAGCTCTATCGGACATGGTAAATATCATACCCAAACCTGTTGTTAGACTAGAAAAGTTTTACAATTTTGAAGATAAATTTAAAAAAATGGTCAATTGTAAAACCAACAGTTCCTCATTGTCTTATGAAAAAGTTAATTTAGGAACTAGTGAAAACCCTCAGTGTATCAACTTAGGCTTGGGATGTTCTAGGCAAGAAAAATCTTCTTTTGTTAAATTATTCAAAGAACTCAAGGATGTATTTGCTTGGACTTACGAAGATCTTAAAACGTTCGATCCCAATATTATACAGCATGTCATCCCGATGAAGCCCCAAACCTTGCCCTTCCAACAGAAACTGAGAAAAATGCATCCTAAGCTTGAACTGACCGTACAAAAAGAATTGAATAAACTCCTAAGTGCTAAAATAATTTTTTCTGTTAGACACACCCAATGGGTATCCAACCTCATCCCAGTGCGGAAGAAAAATGGGGAAGTTCGACTTTGTGTTGATTTCTGAAACCTCAACAAAGCGTCTGATAAAGATAATTATCCTGTCCCTCCCATGGAACAGATACTTCAACAAGTATCTGGTTCCGAGAGGCTATCCTTACTGGATGGTTTCTCTGGATATAACCAAGTCTTGATGTCTCCACCAGACCAGTTGAAAACTACCTTCCGTACCCCGTGGGGCACTTATGCTTATCGCAAAATGCCCTTTGGATTGATTAACGCTGGTGCTACCTTTCAGAGAGCAATGGATATTGCTTTCCGAGGCTTGATCAATCACTCCATGGTAGTCTACCTAGATGATGTGACTGTTTATTCTAAAAACAAAGATGATCATCTAGCTCACCTACGAGTCGTTCTGCTACGATGTCTTAAATACGGCATTTCCTTGAACCCTAAGAAGTCCATCTTTGTAGTAGAATAGGGTAAATTACTAGGATTTATTGTGTCTAGCGATGGAATGATTATTGACCCCGAGAGGACCCAAGTCATCTCTAAACTTCCCCCACCTACTTCCAAGAAATCCATGCAGTCCTTCCTAGGCCAGATTAATTTCGTGAGAAGATTTGTCCCCAGTTTCTCCAAAATGGTCAGACCTCTCCAGAACCTGATTAAGAAGGACACCCAATATCACTGGGGACCCACTGAAAACCAAGCCTTTAATGATATAAAGAAGGCTATAAATGATGCTCTGTCTCTCATGAGCCCTGATTTCTATCAAGACTTTACACTCTACACTTTTGCCTCTGATCATTCCTATGCCGCGGTCCTAACTCAGAAGAATGCCGAGAACAACGAAGTACCCATCACCTTTATGAGCTCTGCTTTCAAAGGTGCTGAACTTAACTACCCAGCGGTTGATCGGCAAGCCTATGTTGTCTTCAATGCAGTTAAGCATTTCTGGTCTTACCTTTTGAAGTCAAGGACGAAGGTCATTGTTCCCTACCCTGCCGTTAGGAACTTGTTAGTGAAAAAAGAGTTAGGAGAGAAAAGAGCCAACTAGGTCACCTCCTTGCAGGAGTATGACTTAGAGATTACTCCAGCACAGATCGTGAGAGGCCAAGGGTTATGTAAGTTAGTAGTTGATTCAGAAACCAAACAAAAAGAAGATAGTGATACGTCACACTTAGAACAACACGATCAAAATTTGATTGGTTGTGCACAAAACCTCGTAAGTCCTTGGTACGACGATATTAGATTTTGTCTAGAACATGGATCAGCACCCCGTCACCTTGACCCTGCCAAAAGAAGAGCTTTGAGACTAAAGTCCGCCTTCTTTCACCTAATTAACGGTATATTGTTTTGTCAGAATTTTGATGGCGTACTGATGCGTTGTCTTGAAAAGGACGAAGCATAGAAAATCTTGCTTGAGTTGCATGCAGGAGAAGCTGGTGGTCACTTCGGTGGCGATACCACTGCTCATAAAGTCTTAAGAGCTGGTTATTACTGGCCAACACCTTTTAGAGACGCCCATGCCTTGTGCCGAAAATGTATCATTTGTCAGAAAGCATCAAAGCGATTGCAAAAACCAGCCTTCCCCTTGCAACCCGTCACAATCGATTCTCCTTTCCAGCAATGGGGCCTTGATATCATCAGTCCTATTAACCCTCCATCCTCACAACAACACAAGTATATTGTGACAGCCACTGATTACTTTACTCGATGGTCTGAAGCTGCTGCGCTAAGAACTGTTAACACAAGTCAGGTGATCGTTTTTCTGAATTCGAATATCATCACCCATTTTGGCATCCCTGATTGTCTAGTTTTTGATAACGCTTCATACTTTTCTTCTCTTGAGATGAGTGACTTTGCCTTAGAGAAAGGAATAAAGCTTAAGTATTCCGCAAGTTACTACCCCCAGGGTAACGGCTTAGCAGAATCAACTAACAAGAACTTGATCAAGATTATCAACAGAACCGTGGTTGAAAACCACAAGAACTGGCACAACGCGTTGTTTAATGCACTATGGGCTGATAGGGTAACACCCAAAGATGCTATAGGTAATTCCCCCTTTTTCCTCGTTTATGGCAGAGAAACCATCTTGCCACCTCATATTCTTCTTCCTTCGCTTCAATTGTCACAAAAAGTTCAAGAAGAAGAATGTCCCCCTTTAGAAAGTCGTATTAATGCTTTGATGAAGTTAGAAGAAGTAAGAACCCAAGCCAGGCATAAATTAGATCAACATCAACAACTGATTAAAAGCTGGTTCGATTCTATTTCTGCTTCCGATAGAAATTTTGAAGTAGGTGATCTCGTCTTAAAGTGGGACAAACCACATCAAGGAAAGGGTGAACACACTAAGTTTCAAAATTTGTGGCTTGGGCCATTTTTGATTGCTGAAAAGTTGGGTCCTAGTTTATTTCATTTGCAAAATCTAGAAGGATAGCTTGACACCTATCCGGTGAATGGCCAAGCCCTGAAAAGATACTTTGCTTGATTTTTATCCTTGTATATTATGTAAATATTTCCTTTTTATTTTTGCCTTTGTTTTCGTTTTGAGTTTGATTTGATTGATCAGTTTGGTGTGTTTTTGTGTTTTGAGACATATGCATGCCTATGCACTGAGCCATTCAGACAAAGACCATGGGAAAATCTCTTCGCTGAAATAATTTCTAAAAAATTGTACAAACATCAGTGATATATATTTCTGAAAATGATATTGGAAAATGTTGTTTGAAAGAAGTTTACTGATTTCAATCTTTGAGTGAAGTTTGTCATGATCATCTTTATCTTTTTACACTGTCCCTTTTCTATAAAGAAATGAATCAAATGGATGTTTCCCTACCCAAGTAAGTTGTTTTAGAAATAAAACATTTCTGGAGCTGAATAAAGGACAGTATTTAAAAAATTCTGATGAGGTCCGAAAAAATATGAGAAAATATCAAGATTTTTCAGCGTCACCCCGCTCAGCTATCTATAAAAAGAGAAACAATATATATATATATATATATATATATATATATATATATATATAAGAGCTGTGGGAAGTGTTTGTAAACCCATCAGGATACTGAACAGGTCCGCTGGCAGTGGGTAAATGCAAGCATGGCGCCAAGACAACTTCGTCGGGGTACTAAAAAGGCCTGCTGGCAGTGAAGCAATGTCGGGTAAATGAAAATCTATAAAATTATAAGAAACCTCTTTGAAAAGTCCTTTATGTCGATCTAGAACTTCTTGACAGGATACAGACATCCGAGTGGGTTAAATGGAAACCTTGTCGAGGCTATGGATGCCTGCTGGCAGCAGTGGCCATGCCAACAGTATTAAGGATTCTATCATAAAAATCATGACTTGCTGATCTTAAAGACCGTTCTTGGTTTGCATATTTTGAAACATCGTTGGAAAAGATAGTTGATGATGATGTTAGTACGATTTTCTGGTTGTTGTTTTAAGTTGAATTTTTCTTTGATGTCCTGATCTGAATTCATTTCTTTTGACAGAGATAACTGCTTCTCCCAGCATGTCGCCATTGTTGGCAGCCAATTCATTTTTTTAATTGCTCTAAAAAAAGCTGCCTACACCTCTTGTCTTCTAAACGACAAATCATCGTCGCATTGTGCAACTAGACATTTGTTTCATTTTTGCGACAATTACAATTTGGTTTCGATTCAGTTTTCACAACTGAAAGTGTGAAAACACCTCTTTTGTTGTCTGGAATATTGTCATCTTTTATTAATTTTTCTGAAAGACACTTGACCATTGGTTTATCACAGGACTGCAAAAGGTTCTTTCAAACTATGTCCCTTGGCCTACTCTTACCTTGATTACGCATTTGGATCTATTTGATTAATAAGCTATTGAGCATGAAGATTTACTGGTTACATTTGATTCTATAAAGGTCATGATTGATTTTGGTCTTGTATGCTTTGATCCTTATTGCTATGAGCTCTTGACTTATTGATTATATGAGATCTTTGGTTGCAATGTTATAAGAACTTTGAAATATAAACATTTGAATGTGCAACAAATGCATTGGTAATATTATAAGTTTGATTTGATATGAAATGGAAATGGTTTGAGTTTTACAAAGGCGCGTTGATTAATCTTTTGGATTTCAATTTTATAGTTTGAATCGTTGCTTGGGATTTTACATTGAACGATCACAGTTTCAAACTATACATTGGCACGATTGGATTAACATTGGTTTAATACATTTGATTGATACGATGGATCATTGGTTAATGTTGGATTTTATGTTGGATTGAACTATACACTTGGAGCATGAATATAACATATGGTGTTGGTTCTACATTTGATGGATGGCACGTTGATTTGGTTGTACAATGTTTGGGTTGGTCGATTAATGTGTTGATTACTGATGGAACAACGTTGTACCCAGTCATTAATACACTGCATGGCGGTGATAATCCCACCACCTTCGCATGCATTACATTGATTCATTCCCGTTTGAGCGCTTGCAGCTGTTAAGCCCTATTGTTTTCCTCCTGTGTTTTGTATTGTTCAAACCAAACCCTAACATGCACAGAAGCCATGGCTCCTGTCGTAAGGGCAGAGCCTAATAGTTTCCAAGCACTGCTGATGTTTGATAGCGCTTATAGCGACCTGGAAGAATTCGGGTGGATCCCGTTCATAAGGAAATTCGATGGTTATAACCTTATCGTGGCTCGACAATTTGCGTTATCATTCGATGGCTGCCGAGCCAAAATCGGGGATGTGCAACTGGAGATTAATGAGCATTTTCTTAGCTCGACAATCAGTCTGCCTACTACATGACAGAAGTGGTCTAAAAACTGTAAATTGAAAGATGTCCCGTGGACATTGCTCTTCCAATATCGAATGGTGAAACCCTACGATAAAGGATGGCCTGCAAAAATGTTAAAACAACGCTGGCATGACCTGCTAATGATAATTAAGAAATTCATTACTTGCGAGGGCAGGTACGGGTTTGTTTTCTTGTTTCACTTTTGTCTATTGATGGTGTTTATGGGTTTTGAACTCAATGTACCTCACTACCTTCATAGAAGTTTGTTTTAAATGGCGAAGAGATACAAACGCAGCCAGGCCGATACCAGTCTCTTCCATTTGGGGTTAATTAAAATCATTATCATTTACGAGTTGGGGTTACGTCATGACAGTTGGGGTGATTTTCCCTGTACCCTATAGTTTTTTGCTACCCAAACCTCTACCTGACCCACCTATGAACTTGCCCATGTCTGTGACCAAACAGGTTGAAATTGCTAAGCTCACAGCCATACAGCCTAAAGCTAAAGCTAATGCTAATTATAAAGGCAAGAAAAATGCTAAGTTAATCTCTCGCATGGCGAGAAATAAACCTAAAACCCCTGCCAACTCTGAGCCTATTATAGCGAAGATTCCGATTCGAAGATTGAACGTTTTCTTGTAAACGAGTATCCTTACTCAGAAGGCTTGTGTGATAAACCTGCACATGACTTTTTCAAGAATTTACCACCTTGTTTGCGAGATGATCCTAACTTTCCTGTATTAAACTACCACGTGGAACCCTCGGTGACTCAACAAAACCCCCATCTTCTCAACCAGTTATTCCATCCTGCGATCAGTATGGGTTATGGTTGGAGAGGTACTACCTAGACGTGTCGATGTTACAATCTAGAATCCATGATTTGGAAGACCAAGTGGCAAAGCTCACTGGCCATAATGCAAATATGCAACCCTCGGACAAAAAGAAACGAACTACTGGTTCAATCCTGTTCAAGAATGTCGAGTCGGCTACAACAATTGTCAATTCGAAATTGACATAGCCTCAACAACCGCGCGGGTATAACTTTCACTCATTTATATGGCACATTCATAAACTCTGTGTACATTATTGACCTGCTCTGTTACATAAGCATGCACTGTTGTATATGATTTGATTTGTTAAATCGAATTTTGTTATCGTTTAGTTGGATTTGGTTTTGGTTCTAGTAATCATATTCTGATTTTGATTGTTTAAAATTAGTTATGATTGAATGCTATGTTGCATCTATTATAGGAAACCCATTTTGCATTTCAATTTTTGAAACACGATCTATCTTTTTGATTCGAATTGGTTATGATGCACATAAACAATGGTTGTTCTGTTACAATTTTATCTAAGTATGATTTTGACCAACCCAGATACGATGTGGATTTTGTTTAAAAAAGGGTTTTGTTTTATAGCATGAATTAACACAAATCGTAACAGTTATGTGAAGTCCAGCCAGTCAATTTGTTGTGGATTAAACCGACCCTGTTATCTTTTGAATTGGAATAACTATCGATGTTCAGTTACGAATGATTATGCACAGGATCATGAATTGTTCTATAATTGGCTCAGTCTCGATTTTGTTTGATTGTTGTTCAGCTTGTGGTTATCAATACTGTTGTCACATCCAGCAATTGAAATCGATAGTGATTTTTGGTCATTACTGCTACGCATATTTCGTTCTGAGTATATCGTGACAGCCTTTCTCATATTTGATTACAATAGAATGAATCTTATGCATAATCTACAGCTTGCCTATCTTTACTGTTGATTAAAACGACATGAAATCTATGTGTATTGCTACAGCTGTAACAGATTTCTTCAATTGATATCGATTATAATTATGACTTCGATTCTGATTGCATTTGATTACTATTTTGGTCAATTATGGTTGGTGATCACGATTACATTGTATCCCATGTGACTCGAATCAATGCTTAATTGTGTTTGATACAAAACAAGCCTGTCAAAAGTTTGACCATGTTTTATGGTGACTAAAAACAGAGCATGCCTTACTCTGTTTCGATTGCATTTTTTTGATATGGTCTATTCTAAATGATAATTTCATTTGAATTATTAGTAATTCGTTTTGATAATGAAAAGAAAATTAAATTCGATTTGATTTTATTTGATTGAGATCTGGTCTTATTTGTTATTTTGACTAGCTACAGAATCAGATGATTCTGTAGCTAAGTCTGAGAAGTCAATTTTTTATTGTTTTCTTAATAAAATATCCTTCTAATTTGATCTTTGTGTTCTATTGCAGGCAAATTCGAATTAGCAATAGATATGATGAGCAATTAGGGGATGCTTTATAGATTCTACTTGCATTTTATTTCCTTAGTTTAGGTGATTTTGGGATTTTTCCCAGATTATGTAAAACAATTTGCCATTATTCACAAGGATGTTTTACCTTGTGAGAAACCTATATAAACCTATGGTTTTTGTAATAATGATCATCCTCAGTTGTGGGAGAACAAGGATATAGAGCTCTGTTGCAGACTGGAGCAGAATTGATGTTTTTTCATAGCTTTTGCTTTTCAATATATCAACATTTTGTTTCAAGTTTTGTATATCATTTTGTTTATGGTTTATGATCACTTTAGCTGTCTAAATCAAATGCAAATGATATAATTTTATTAATGTTATCTATATCTTGTTTCTTCCAAATCGATAAAAGACATAACAATTGTTAGTTCATTTTAGTGAATGATAGCTTTGTCTTCTTCATAAATTGAATTGTCATATATAAGTTTTCTACATAATAGGTTTCCCTTATTGCAGAGATTTATTATCAGAAGATTGTTATGATTTTCTTTTATGTTTTGTTTGTCCTGTAAAACACTTCAAGAAGCAGTAGAGCTGATCGTTTACAAAAAGCTTAAGGACTAAACGGTGTGAATTTCTTCCTCCAACCAGCTTAAGAAGTCATCTTACACAGGGCAGACTTGGAGCGTTTCCAGGTCAATTAGTTCGTTGTTTACTTTTTTGATTAAGTAGTTTAATTAGATTTATATTAGATTGTTTCATTTCAGTAAATATATTAGATTGTTTAATTTCAGTAATGTTTGTTTCTTCTTCATAAAATATAAAAAAATCAAAAAAGAGATTCTTGGCTGTCTTAGGGTAGAACATATATGAGTTTTGCAGGTTTTAATCAAATCTGTAGATTGCTTATAGTGTACATTTGTGAACAACTAATATAGCAACTGATAATTAGGTAGTTGATTTGAGTTATTACGATAGTTATTAGTAGTTTGTAGATAGAATAGTTAGAATAGTTTATATTTAGTATATTAGTTCATTTTCCTTGTTTTATTAGTTTCTAGTTTCCTTTATTTTAGTTAGTTTCTTGTATTTAGTTATAGTTTGATTTGTTTATTAGTTTAGTTAGATTACTTAGCTCAGATCATTTCTCTCTTTGGTTTTCATAGAAGACCTTAGAGTGGCCAACGGAGCCATTAAACTCATCAAGGTGGTCCATTCCAAACGGCTTGGGTTATTTAGACAACCCCGGACCGGTTCCACTCTCCCAGTTGACGGACGGTCAATTTCGCCCGTCAACATGATGAAGGTTCACTCCTGATGGTCCACATGTTCTAATGAATGGATGCCCAAGATTAACTCCATCTTTCAGGCTTCAATATTTCTCAACCCAATGAAGATCTCACCTACAGTATTCCAGAGTAACGAACCTCCAGACTGCGAGATATGGCATCACATGTCCCCCTCAAATGGATGATCGATATGGACTCTGACCTTCCAAAGTCCTAACAAATCTGCACCATGTTTATCATAGATAATTGGGATTACAAACTGCATCTAATCTGCCGATAGGTGGCAAAAGCACCAATGGTTTAGATGCGCTCCGCTCTTCAAAACTTCAGGAACTAACAACCTTCCACCTCTACGTCTCCTTTTTCCCAGAATGTTCGATTTTCTGCAATCTTTCGACATGTGTCCCTCCTCAACCAATGGTCAAGATTGACTTTGGATCCCCATGACTTTGGGAGACTTGTATCCTTTGGATACGACGACTCTCGATCCACATGCCTAGATCCAACGGCTGGAATCTACCCCTCTCTCCTACGCTCTCCTCCTCCTGTCTGGACTTAGATCTAACTGACCAGATTTCTAGTTGCAACCAATCTGATGGTTTCTATGACCTCTTGTCTGTTGCAGCCACGCTTTCCTTTTGATGAAGTATTTTTCAAAGGTTTCAAAGGATATGACCTTTGATATTCTCCTCTGCAATCCTGACTTCTTGACCTCTTCTCGCACTGCACCTCCTCAGCTTGGAAATTGAAACAAGTTCACCTACGCACATGTTGCACTATCTCTTCATCTTGACCAACACTTAACGAAGTGTGGCCTCAATTCACTCCTTGCACTTGATCGACAGAATTTCACGTTGTCCCTCCCGAGCTTATAATTTCTCAAACTTCTAAGGGTCTCGACCCTTTTCCCATTAAAAAAATATTGTGCCCTCCTAGCACTTTGCGCTCATTCTCTTGATCCTCACGAACACTTTCAGAGTGTTCCTTCAACACTCTCCTTGTTGACTTCACTCTTCCTTCTGAGCTTTTACTAACATTTAAACAATGCGTTGGCTTTGTGCACTCCTTTAAATCACCTCCTAAGTCCTAAATTTTGAAAATTCACTTACGCTCTCTATGCAGAATTGCACTACTCCCCCTAAGCTTTACCTTATTCAGCTGATATTTTACACTTTAATAAGTGTATGCGCACTCCTTGCGCTCTCTCTTAGATTATTCAGCAACTCTGTCATTCCCACCTAGAATTCTCCTTACATAACTCAAGTTGATTCCTTGCACACTGCTTGCAATTGCTCAATCCACTCCTTGCAAAGCTTCCTCGGAGTGTTTAGTAAATTTCGTGTGTCTTCCTGACACAAATTTCCCTTTTGTGATTTTACATTGCTATGAGTGTAGGCCCACACCTTGGGCTCGCTATCAGAGTCTTCAACAACTCTGATGTGCAATCCTTGCACAATTCCTCTCTTCTGAATTTTAAGCTTGTTCTGGTGTTCCCACCTGGCACGCTCTTCTCTAAACTTGAAACAGAGTTCGGGTGCACTCCTTTCACTGGATTCATAGAGTTTTCAATTATTCTTGTGTGCACTCCTTACACAAGTCTAAGAGCCCAAAACACAGAAAACTACAGATAGTGAAATCTATCTAGTTCCTACAAAGGGAAACATACATGCACTAAAAACATATCTAAAACATATAGTAAACATTTATAAAACACAGATAAAAACACATAAACCTCATATGCGGGAAAAACTGCTCTTTCTATTAATCTGAATGGTTTTGTACAAATGTTTACAAAGCTGGACTGCAATAGAGTCTTCATCCCTTCTGCTCTCTTCTCTTGATATCTCTAATGCCAGGGATGATTTTAAGGATGGAAATTTGTTTTAAAATGTAGAAACTTGGGTGAATCTTACTAATCCTTCATATGCCAACTATAAATGTTTGGTGATATTGTTTTAAAATTATTCAAATTTATAAGGATTTTATATAGTTTTTATAAAATTTTGGCGATTTTTAAGGTAAAATAATTTTATCCTATAGAATTTGGGCGAATGATTTTTAAAATAGTGAATCTTATTTTTGGAAAAACCATGGAAAATTAGCCCATGAGCAAAATTTAGCCCCTAAAATCATCCATGTCTAATGCTCTCTCTAATTCTCTCTAATGACTCTCATTCATAATGAATTTTTATTCAAAGATATTCTTACAAAAGAGGGGATCCTCGATCCTTCCCTCTAGCTACCTACTCTCATTAAATTACATTCAATAAACATCTAGCCCCAATTGGATCTAGATCCACCTAACTGTCAGCCATTAAAGGAGACTCTATCTATTACAATAACTCCTCATGTACAAAGATATTGGATTGACTTTCCTTGGGCCTTCAAACATTAATTACATTGAATTTCATTAAAAAAATTAATTTGGGTTCAAAATGAGAGGCTTGGTGCCTCTCTTCCCTAAGAATTTGTTCCCTCAAAATGCACTGATGCTTTGTTTGCTGACACTTTTGATGAGGTGGCGTGATGGTCCTGTATCATACTCCTGTGCTGGAAAAAATCATGAGCTCCTTCTCATGGCTCCCTTGTTACTGAAGTTGAGATCCTGTAGGGTCCCATACTTCACTTTGGAGATGTCCATCTGCTCCTCTTCCTTTATGTTGTTGTTGTTGTTCTCCTACTGCTGCATGCTCTTCTCTTATCAGCCTCCATATGCTGTTGAATATACGATGTGTTGACTTCAACATTATCTTCCTCATCTTCTCTATATCTATATCCAGTTGGTCCATTGGCTGGATCATTTCTTGCATTCTGCTTTGATGTTGCATCTCCTTCTCTTCATCAATCTCGAACTTTAATTGTTGAATGTTCCCTCTCTAGGTTATTTCTCCTTCTCCCCAAACTTCCATTCCTTCACACAGATGAAAGGGAATATCATCATGATCTCCACGTTGTTTTCATCTCTCATGGCTTCGACTTGCCACTCCACTACATATTTCAATTCTACAACAATGTTGTTGAGTTGTTGCTCAACTATCTCCTCTGACAATTCATCTTCTGCCAGTTCCTTTGTCTCTCCTTATGTTGGTACAAGTTAAGATTCATACAGATACTCCTTAGTCTATAATTCCTCCTCATTTTTCATGATTTTATCCTTATGGAAGTCCTCCTTTGTTTCTAGATTTCTCAACCAATCTTCTAGCATCTTCAACTCCTTCTCCCATGGAGTGAGCATTTTATTTGAATGCTCCTTTTTTCCTTTCATCACTTGGGTAGATGTCAACATCTGGTCCTTCTCCTCCATGATAGTATTTGATGGTTGTATTCCTTCTTTTGTACTTTCAACACATGCATTGGCTTCCATTGGGATTCTTGGAAGGAATATGTTGATTCCTCCAATCATCAGATTGATCCTCCGTTTTCAACACTCTTTGTTGATATGAACTCTTCACTGACCTCATGAGACTCTTAGTTGGTCTCATATCCTCTTCCTTTCCCACCTATAAATATAGAATTTTTGTCTTTCCCTCTTGGCATTCTATGAGATCTTTCACTGATATCCTCTCAATTCCCACATGGAAATATAAACTTTCCCTTTTTCCCTCCTGGTATTATATGAGATATTTAGTTGATCTCTTGTTATTGCCCACCTAGCAATATGAAATTTCATCTCTACCCTCTTGGCCGTCGACGAGATATTTTTTTGATCTCTCTTCCTCATCACCAAGGTTCCTTCCAACCTCTAGTTCACAGATGTAAACCACTTCCTCCTCTGTGGCACTGATATTTTCAACATGCCTCAGCCACCTCCTCAATATCTACATCTTCCTTCTGGAAATCAGCTACTAGATGGGCCAATTTACTTTCTTCTTCAAGGGCCATTCATACCTCCATCTTCCTTTCTGCATCTTATGTCACTACAACATTAACCAATTGAGCTCTTCTCAGATCTTCTCCGACACTTTGTCCATCTCTTCTTGGTTCATCCTCTTTGGTCTCTTTTCCAACCTTGCCTCTTAGTATCCATATTCCTATTTTTCTTTACATATCTTATTTATTTCTCTTATGCCATATGATTCAGACCCCCACCGGCTCTTGGGCTCCACGCAACCTCTTGATCTAAGAGCATTCAGTTTCAGAGCTGGATCAGCTCTCGAGCTCCTTTTGACCCAAAAAACCAACCTGACAGATCCTTAATTTCTCTTGCGCAGGTCCCACAAAGACCCACGGGATAACTCTAAGCCTATTTACCTTTTAAAATCAATTTTGGGCCGTAGCCCCTTTTATTTGGCCAACTTCTCATGTCACCATGGGTCATGACCAAGCGCTAACAAATGCACTACTTCGAAGCTCAGGGAGCTTCAACACCACTCCACTCCGATTCCTCCAAACATGCAACCCTCTTAACAAGGGGAAGGAATCAATGGTCCTTGATGAATGAAGAGATCTACAACTCACAGACATTTTGGGCCTCTGTAGTTTGGGAGAATTACCCACTCCAACATACAACTACTCTGAATTCGCAACTGGGCAAAGTCCCAAATAACTACAGGGATCAACGGTTCACAACCCACACCAAGATCAATGGTCAATTATTTCTCCAGGCTCTGGGACCTCTCACAAAACTTCTCCACAAATATCCCATAACATTGAACTAGCGAGCCTCCATAGAGCTCAAATCTATGGCCACGATCTTCTAGCACCCAACGACTAGGATATTCTCTGGCACTTCCACCTTCAGGAGTCCTTTATTCACAAAACCACCAATACTCTAGAGCGTCAAATATACGGAGTGATAAAGGTTCGCTTCCGATGGTCCACATGTCCTGATGGATGGATGCTCGATATTAACTCCAAATTTCAGGCTTCGAGAGTTCTCAACCCAATGCAATTCTCACCTCGAGTCTTCCTGAGTAACGAATCTCTAGACTGTGAGATCTGGGATCATGTGTCCCCCTCAAATGGATGGTCGAGATGGAATCTAGCCTTCGACAATCTTAAAATATATGCACCATGTTTCTCTCGGATGAATGGGATTCTAAACTACGCCTGATCTGTCGACATGTGGCCAAAGCATCGATGGTCCAGATGTGCTCTTCTCTTTGGAGATTCGGGAACTGACAACCTTCCACCTATACACCTCCTTCATATTTTCCACACTCTTCCAACACGTGTCCCTCTTTGATCAATGATCAAGATCAACTTCGGGTCCCCGAGACTTCCGGAGACTTGTCTCCTTTGGATTTGACGGTTGTTGATCCACATGCCTAGATCTGACAGTTGGGATATATCCTTCTCTCCTCATCATGTCTTGACTCAGATCTAATGGAACATATTTCTCCTCGCAACCAATCGGATGGATGATGTGACCTCTCCTCCAATGCATATTTACTTTCCTTCTGATGAAGTATTTTTCAAAGGGTTCAAAGGCTATAGCCTTTGATATTCTCCTATGAAAACCTGACTACTTGACCTATGCTCACATTGCACCTCCTGAGCTTGAAACTTGAAACAAGTTCACCTACGCACACCTTGTGCTATCTCTTCATCTTTACCAACACTTCATGAAGTGTGGTCTATGTGAACTCCTTGCACCTGATCGACAGAGCTTCATGTTTTCCCTCATGAGCTCATAATTGCTCAAACTTATAGGGGTCTCAACCCTTTTCCCTTTAACAATTTATTATGCCCTCCTAGAACTTTGCGCTCATTCTCCCGAGCCTCAAGAACACTTTCATAGTGTTCCTTTAGCACTCTCCTTGCTTTCTTTGCTCTTCCTTCTGATCTTTTACCAATATTTAAACAATGTGTTCGATTTGTGCACTCCTTGCACTCACCCCCTGAGTCTTGCATTATGAAAATTCACTTGTGCACTCCTTGTGATCTCTATGAAGAATTGAATTGCTCCCTTTGAGATTTACCTTATTCAGTTGAACTTTTACACTTTACTAAGTGTTGGTGCACTCCCTTCCCTCACTCTCAGAGTATTCGACAACTTTGTCGTGCCCACCTAGCAATCTTCTTATAGAATTCAAGTTGAGTCCTTGCGCACTCCTTGCGCTAGCTCAATACAATCTTTGTTGAGCTTCCTCTGAGTGTTTAGTAAATCTGTTGTGTCTTCCTGGGCCAAATTTCCATTCTGATATTTACACTGCTATGAGTGTAGGCGCACTCCTTGTGCTCTATCTCCAAGTGTTCAACAACTATGATGTGCACTCCTTCCAAAATTCCTCTCTTCTAAGTGTTAAGATTATTCTGGTGTTCCCACCTGGCACGCTCTTCTCTGAACTTGAAACAGAGTTTGGGTGCACTCCTTGCGCTAGATTGACAAATTTTTCAATTACTCTAGTGTGCACTCCTTGCACAATCCTAAGAGCTAAGAACACTAAGAAAACTACAGACAGAGAAATCTATCTAGTTCCTGCAAAGGGAAACATACATGCACTAACAACATATCTCAAACATATAGAAAACATTCAAAAAACACACATGAAAACAAAAAAACCTCATTTGTTGTAAAAACCACTCTTTGTATTAATTTGAATGGTTTTATACAAATGTTTACAAATCTCGACTGCAACAAAGTCTTCAACTCTTCTCCTCTCTTCTCTTGAGCTCTATAATTCTCTCTCTAATTTTCCCTAATGACTCTCATTCATAATGAATTTCAATACAAATATGTTTTTACAAAAGAGGGTCTCCTCGAGCCTTCCCTCCAGCTACCTACTCTCGTTAAATTTCATTCAATAAACATCTAGTCTGAATCATATATATATTCACCTAACTCTCATCCATTAAAGGATACTCTACCTATTACAATAACTCGACATGCACAAAGACAATGGATTATCTTTCCTTGAGCCTTCAAACATTTAATTACATTGAATTGCATTAAAAATTTTAATTTAGGTTCAAAATGAGAGGGTTGGTGCCTCTCTTCCGTTAGAATTTGTTCCCTCCAAGTGCATTGATGCGTTGTCTACCGATGTGTTTGATGAGGTGGAGTGATGATCCTACATCAGGAAGCACCCCCATGGTGGGAATGACCTGGGTCACCTCCTTGCAGAGGGATAGGGTTTTCTGGAACCAAATTTTTTTGATGAACCAATTGGGAGATACCCTTCATATATTTAGTGAAATCCTCATGACGAGGGAAGTGTTTTGTGTAGTGGTATTCTACACAATTCATATAAGGATAATTAGGTTTCCTTGTCGGTTGAGTATGAGTAGACTTAGGATTATCTTGCTCGCTAGAAGGTTTCTTGTATTTTCCCTTGATTTTCTTCTGACCTCCTGGTTTTTGAGATGAACTGGATATGACTGCATTCACCTCAGAGGTTTGAGAATGAGTGGAATTAGTTGTGGTGTTTGGAATTGAAATATATTTCGGAGCAGGTCTTGACTGATCATTCGAAGGACAAGGAGCATTAGGGATCAGATCATAAATTTTTCCATACTGGGAGTAAACCAAGTCCAAATATTGTGCACGGATGATATCCTGCTCCTCAGTAACTACATTTCTCATAGCAACATTGCGGGTGATGGGAGGTAAGAATGACTTTGTAAACCAATCCACGAGGATTTGGTCTGGAATTGGAGCTTTAATAAAACAACTCTGTCATCTCCATTCATGAATATGAACATAGATGTGGGTGGAAGAGGATTTTAGGAAAGAGTTCAAAAGTTTTTTACCTATCTCGTATCGTATAGGAAACTGAAAATGCGTTGGGAAAGAAATGGAAAGAGAATTAAAGTCAACAGAAATGTTACGCGACAATCCAATGTACCATTTTTCTTCCACACCTGTAAGTGTTCTTTGAAAAAGTCTAAGACAAGTGGAATATTCCATCAAAGAGTTGGAACATCACCATAAGTTTAAAGTCATAACATTATTGTTAATATATTCCCCAGGTTTTCTGTCGAATTTTAGAATGTCGAATGGTAATTTGGCAGGGATGGGGGGCCAAAACGGGGCATGAAGGATGGGATTGTTTGTTAAATGTGATAGATCTGGCAGATCTAATGTAGCCAAGAATGATAGTTGTTCATTAGGTTCTTGATATTGGTGATAACCATATTGCATGGGAACACCAGTAGGACCGTATCGAGGTTGTGGCGAGCTGAAAAAACTAGATGGTCCTCCCATATAAGGTGATTGTCCAGGTTGTCCTCCTATGTAAGGTGGTTTTCCTATTTGTCCACCCATGTACTGTGATTGAATATATGGACCTACAAAGTACTCCCGTTGACCTATTGGTCCCCCTATGTGTGGATATGCAAGGGAAATTTTCTTTTGAATCGTTGGGTTTACAGATTGATAGGGCATAGTTCCTTGAGAAGGAATTCCCGTCATATTGGGTTGAGTACACAAAGGATTCACAACTCCTAGATATGGATGTCCAACATACATACTAGTGGTAGTAGGGATAGAAGGAGTTGCAGGAGTGGTTTTCGCCCATGCTTGTTGATGTTGCAGCCATGTAGTTTCCCCCCCCAGTAAAAATTTTCCTTGCAACTGAAGGTTTCCCCCCAGCTGAAGGTTGTCTTCCCATTGAAGATTTACCTCCAATGTACGGAGTACTAATTTTTTATGTGTGAGATGCACGTTGAGTATCTTGTATAACTGTGGTTTTACGAACGACTTGAATGCTAGCCATTCAACCGATGGGAGGACCAAGTAAAGAAATTGGTCTATGCATGTGTGGAAAAAATGAAGCAAGAATATTACCTAACTCATGTGAAAGAGGTGATGAATCTGCAAGTGGTTAATCCAGGTTCACCTGGGTCACCGATGTTTCTAGTAAAGAATAAGCACCAACAATAGCAACTACATGATTTGTGGAAAAAGATGAATTCCCAAGTCCTCCAGGAAAATAAAAAATCAGTGGGTTCATGCCAAAATATGGTGTAATGGTGGAAATTAGTTGTAATCGATAATAAGAATACGAATAAACATATCTTGTGGATGATGGATCAAAGAGTGGTTTTCTAGGTGGATTAGTAAACAGAGGATTCAAAAAATATTCCAATATTTCTATGAAGGTTGGGACTGGTTCTTCAACGTGATGGCCACTTCTAGGAGTGGCGCTCTGAGTTTTAGAAGTGTGATATGTGATCACTACTTCATAAGAAACATTATGTTGTGGTTCTTGATTGTTAGGTTCCATATCTTGTATATTGTGAAAAATATGGTCCCAAGGCCGACTATGAAAGACAAAGAAACACACTCCTATGAAAACTAAAAGTAATCAACCAAGCACCAATAGATTTAAGGATCTTTTGAAGATGATATATCAAGCCATCAACGAACAATTGAGAAGCATTTACCCCAACCTCCACATAAAATCCCTTCTTGGTGCAAGAAACCCACACTTTCACGGGATCACACTCCAAGGGTACTGAGAGTGTGATACAACGTTTACTCCAGGTTATATGGGAATCTCCCCAAAATCACCTTTGTAGGTACCTAGGAAAGGCCACCAAGGTTACCAATTCACAACAAGCCTCCAGAGGGGGTACAATTGACTATCGGGACTGAACGTATGGCTAAGATATCAAAGTCTGAATCTCTTCAATAGAACTGAAGAAAAGTGGACCAGTAGGACTCCATAGGACCCTAGATGGATTCAGAGTTCACAAAGCACCGAGACCAAATGAAACCAGTGGTTTCTCAAGAACAACACTCAATATACAATCTGTTCGATACAATTGGTTAAGATTTGGAGGGGTAATATTTGTTTTTCTCTTGCAGGTGACCTCATACTTATCCCTTGTGTGAGAGGGGGTTCCCAGCTATGCTTATGAAAAATCTTCATTTATATGCTCTTTAGGGTTCTAGAGTTTGTTTAGTAGTCTTGGACAATTTACTCACTTCACCTAGTGCAAAGACCCTAATCCTAGGCTATTGTTGGTGTGCTAAAAACAAAAAAAAATCGAGTTAATTTTATTAGCATGTGGTTGATTTTAATGGATTTTAACTCAAAGGGTTCACGAAGATGAAATTGATGATGTGTAAGAGACTCGAATCCAATATAATGGAAAAGAATGATATGCACTTCTTTCTTTCGATGAATTCTACGTATGGGAAGGAGAAGAGTTATATTCTTATTAACACAAGCAAGCACTCAAAACAATGCAACTTGTAATTTATGGGATCAATACGATGCCAAACTACCAAGAAAATGTTTTCAAAAACCGAAATGCACATCAAACACTTGCTCTTTTCCAAAACATAAACCAAAACAAACTTCCTAATGAATGCAAAATTTCTTCATTTGATTAACTATGCAAAGAGATATGCAAATGTTTTTCTTCTTAACTTTCAGATGAAAGAGATCTAAGTTTGATACAAATAACTATGAGGCAAAAATAAATCAAACAAAGCACACTCAAAGTGATGAGAACTAAAA
>ML827887.1:6171-33090 GCA_009831015.1 Picea engelmannii
CAACAAAGCCAGGCCAACAAACTTGAAATAAGGCCCACACACTCGTTCTTGACCTTGGGAGTTCACTAGCACGAACTTGAACAATATTTGTTGCTTGCAAAATGTTATGGATGATTGTGCTACGTCATTCAATTTTTTCTTTTAGAAATAATTTTAGTTGTTTCAAATTGATTTTCACTTTACCCTTTTCGATCTCAACTTCTTTTAAATTGCTAGATTTTGCCATTGTTTTCATTTGTAATGCACATCTTAACATTTTAAGACACATTTTGCAACCTATTATTAGTGAAAGGTGTCATGATTGAATGTGATATGCTTACATCAAATTGGTATCATATTAAGAAAATATATTTTAATAATACTAAGTGTAGATCCATTTTAATTTAGAGGGATTAAATCTTTTAGGTGCAAACCTTAGATAGTTTTTTGTATTTTGCATGGTCAAAAATGTTTACGTCTGGACAAATTTGAATCTTCTTAATGCTTATAAATCCAAGATTAAGATAGATTATGGTTTTTAAATGATTTTCATTATATAATAAATTTAAATGTAACTCTATTAAACTCTTAATAATATTTTTTTGTAGGTTTCTAATGTTTAAAATCCTTTTCCTATTTTTGGGATGTCATAAGGTGCCTTATATTAGTGATATTCAATTTAAAATTAACAATTGTATTGTGAATGAGGGGTCAGTGAAAATAAGAGAAAAGGACCCATTGAAGGAATAGGCCAGAGAGACCAATAAAAAAGGAGGAGGCCGAATGCACCAAATCATATGGAAACCATACCACCATACCACCCCTAAATGATGGAATGAAAGCCATCCTTACCGAGACATGATGCCTTTTTATCATATAATTTATATTGTCACATGATGCCTTTTGATCATATAATTTATATTGTTGACAATATAATTATTAATAATTGTATTGTGAATGATTGGACTTCCAAAGTCGAGACATGATGCCTTTTGATCATATAATTTATATTGTCACATGATGCCTTTTGATCATATAATTTATATTGTTGACAATATAATTAATGCATGTGTCAGATGATCTAACACAATTTAAAATGATGTTAATTAGTGAACACAATATGCATTAAATGAGACACAATCAAAATAAATATTAAGATCTAAAGAGATATCCCTTCTTCAAGAGTAGCTTTGCATTTATCATGATTCCTCTTAATGTTATGTTTAGATACAAGTCTCAAGGAATCGGTGTAAAGCGGTGACACTATAAGGCATTTTTTTTCGATGCAGAGGCCTCAAGGTTTCATCCAGAAATGTCAATAAAAAATGGTGACTTCATCAATACAATGTGATAGAATATAACATTGCTGTAGGTCATTACCTCTTCTTCCAACGTGCCTGATAGTGCTAGAACAACACTACAATATGTCATGGCTAGATATGTAATTCAATCTCTTTACTAG
Organism: Picea engelmannii; assembly: GCA_009831015.1. Taxonomy (NCBI): domain Eukaryota; kingdom Viridiplantae; phylum Streptophyta; class Pinopsida; order Pinales; family Pinaceae; genus Picea; species Picea engelmannii. Next base: position 7,613 of record ML827887.1, read on the forward strand.
AGAGATAATTTTATAATCATTGCATGATGCAATTTTATAGTGCATTGCGTCTTCTTTGATTTGACTTTTCTGTTGGATTTAAATTTTGCTACTAACAACCTCATATGTTGAATACTCCATAAATAAACAAGAGTTATGATGCAACTAGTTTTGCTTGAATGTGTAGTTATGCCATCTCTTCGCACTACAAGGTTTTGTTGATTATATTGTCCCTTAATGCATAATCATCATTTAGAGCCTTGACATTCTCTTGAAGCATTGGTTGTCCCTCGAGTCTATAACTAGGAAACCTATAACTAAACATGGAAATAATAATTGCTTAGTAGAAAAACACTAGTTCCATTACCAAATAATGATTATTTGATGGACATAAGTTTGAAGGGTGAAAATATGTGATATTCCACAAGTTCAATTGCCAAAAGAGTGATGGTTATTTCTTAGATATAAGTTTGGAGGGTGATTATGCCTTGGACATAAGTTTGGATGGTGGGTGTGTGGTTATGGCATCTCATCAAGTTTTATTAATTATACTGCTCCATACATATATATTTTGAGCCTTGACATTTTGTTAAAGATTGGGTTGTCCCATGCCTATAAATTGCCACTCAAGAAAAAAATGATTAATAGAGAAACATTAGTTTCCTTGTTAATCGATTATTTCTTTGACATAAGTTTGGAGGGTGAGAATACATGATATATATTCTATCACCCTCACATGAGAAGAGGGTGGACATGTCTAAAACAAGATTGTTGGAAAGAAAAAAAGAAAGAAAAATAAATAAATGTGTTAGTGTGAGAGATCAATTTTATCTCAAGGGGCTGTTCGATTAGTAAGGACTTGGACATTTCATGTAATGGCACACATAAAGATCTTTGTCAGGAGAAATAAACTCTATAAAGCTTCCCCAGTTGATGAAACACGTGATGGAATTCGTAGACTTGTGAAGTAATTTAGAATATGCGTAAGGTGATAAGTTACAATGGCAAGTTACTTGAATTTGTCACCTATCACTATGACTAACACATAGTTGGAGTTGTAGATGAACTATGATCCAACAATGCATTGACTTCACTAAATTAGACACGTTTTAAATAGGAAAATTTATATTTATAAATTTTAAGACACTGGGTGATCTCACTAAATTAGACACATTTTAAAGAGGAAAATTTATATTTATAATTTCAAGACAATGGGTGATCTCTTTGGGACGATGTCACTTCATTTTGATTGAGGACATGATGGTGCAAGATCAACAAGCACGAAACCTTAGTTGTGTCATTTTTAGGAGATTTTGAAGTTTATTGAAGATAGAGTCAACCAATAAAGCAATCAAGGAAGTAGGTAACTGATTCTAAAGGATGCAATCCTTGGTTTTGAGGAAGGAAAGCCAAAGAACATTGCAAACACTTGACATAGTAATGAAGGGACGAGGAGGGGCTATTAATGACATGACTTGTACAATTAATGACCTAGGGTTTTGAATGAATTTTCCTATCTAAGGTCGCATTGTATACATGTAGAGGTTGTAGCTCAAGAAAGAGTTCAATTGTTGGATTGTCAGGGTGTTGGGTAATCCAAATGGTTGGATATGTTGGACGCTTTGGTTGTTTGGTAAATGTAATGGATGTCTAAATGTTCCAAGCATGGTATTGCTTGTGTCTTGATGACTAAGTTGGTGATTCGATGATGTAATGTGTTGCTATGCTCATATTTCTTATATGTATTAAAGTTAATGGAATGATGCCCCTCTCTCAAAATTTTTTTTAGACATGGTATTTGGTGGTGATATGTTTCTCTTAACTTAACGATTCAGTGTTATGTTATGAAGAATGTTTTTTCTTTATTATGATGAGATGCACCTAGTAGAATATAACATGTAGTTAGATGGTGATATTATAAAAGATTGCATCATTATGGTTTCGTTCTCCTTCTACTTCTATTAATGATCTCACATAATCCTATGTTTTACAATGCACCTATGGTGAGACTTACGGTGTCACAAGGGATTGATATATCGGTGTCAAACTACAATTCCTTTGGTGGATACTCTCATGGTCCTTGGTTTGCGTTTTGAGCCAACAAATAGTTCCCTTATTGGGACATAATGATGTTATGTGTCAGATCATGGGAATACGAGGGATTGACCCATGAAGGTGGATTTACAAGATTGATTCGATGAACATATTGGCCTATTTCTAAAGTATGAAGCCTTGTTGATTTGATGGAATGTACAATTGTTTAATTATAAACTTCTCTTTGATTATATATGTCATATCTTCGATGAACATATTGGCTTATTTCTAAAGTATGAAGCCTTATTGATTTGATGGAATGTGCAATTGTTTAATTATAAACTTCTCTTTGATTATATATGTTATATCTTTTGGGTGGTGTTTCTAGTGAGCTTGTATAGGTGGTTGGGAAAAATTAAAGAGAACCTGAGATTTAAGTAGAGGGATGAAATATTTTTTCCTTAGAATGCTTAGAATTTGATATCACTACAATAGTGTGATGATCCTATAGCAAGCACTATAGATGTTTGGTTAAAAATAATCTAGAAGGATACATTGTGGAGTATGCAATGGAACAAAGTTAGTCTTATTTGAGGGACGAGGAAGAATTCGTGAAAGTTTTGTGTGGGAGGTTGGCGAAGGATATCCCTACTTGGGTGAAAATATTTTTAGTGGATGAAGAAATGTCGTCTTTTACTCAATCAAATATGGCAACGTAGAACACCACAGTGAGATTTGGCTTGCAATAATGGTGGTGAGGATGAGAAGTTTGAGGAACAAGTTACCATGGAGGAAGTGCAAGCCCAAGAAAGAAAGAAAGGATACAACCTTGGACATGTTGCAATAATCAACCAATGGTAGTTGAATCAAATGAGAATGATTTGTGAATGTAGTGAGGTATTGTTGAAGGATATGAGTGATGAAGGGAGTAATGACTAAAATAAGTGGAGAGTTTGAGGAAGCAAGGAGAAAACATCTATTGGTGTTGAGAAAGAGGGTTGATGCTAGAAGAAAGGCCAACTAAGTGGAGGGAGAGTGGTGGAATGTGCATAAGATTTGATGGATAGACTAAAGATGTTTTGTGAGTTGATGCATGTGTGTAGACACATTGGTTGAAGACATTGTAACAAGGGATACATCTTGAGAAATTTTCGACCGACCACTTAATTTGAGCTTGACTATGGAGGTGCAACCTAATGAGGTGCTTGTAGATGTGTCGTGATTGTTTGGTGATCAAGGAGATAGAGGTAGAAGATACAATACAATACACCCAATGAAGTGGATCTGGTGGTCCACTTCATGAAAACATCATGAATACATAACATAATTCCATATTTCCATAATAAATAATGTTTTATTTACTATTCATTTTGCATATTTTCTTGACATCATATGAAATACAATACGTGTATATAAATACACGAGAATGATAAGTCATGTCCTGGGCAAAGGTCATGACTTATCATAGACCAAAGGTCATGACTTATGGTAGACTTATCATTTACATTATAATGTCTATTTACATAATAACAAACCTATAACATATTATTACATGATAAGAATTGTAATAATATGTTACAGGTCTTCCTCTCTTAATAATATGTTACATGATAAGTATATTACAAGTCTTTCTCTCTTAAAATGCTCCGTCTTCAAAGCACAGGGAATGAAAAAATCTTTTGGTAGAATGACATTCTTTTATAACTGCTATCGATTAGATAAATTTGAAGACATAGGGTGATACGACATTCGAAGTCTTGAACAATATCGACGCATTGAAAAAGAATCAATCCATCCAAGTTGGATTTTTTCTGGAATTCTCTGATGATAAGATTTTGGATATGTTCTTCTTTGTTGACTTCGGGGTACATATATCTTTGGATGTATAAGAATTTTATCCTTCTTAATGTCTGGTTTAGTCTTGTCGTGATTTACTTGAGTCATCATGATGATATCTGATTTTTTTGTATTTATTGGTATGACAACATTCTTCAACTAACCTATGACTTTATTAGTGGCGATCAATGGTATGTCAACTTCAACTAAATTTGTGGATGTTGCTTTACCATATAATTGTTTGTTGAGATTGACTTCTGGAAACATTTTCACTAATACAACTTCATTGTTAAGAACATTAGTTTTTTCTATGTCGATCAAGTTGGTGCTAGTGCCTTTATCCACGGTTTGGGTTTATTGATGTGCCTTCCTCTTATTTTTCAATTTCTTCATATCTGTGAGTAGACTTTTATTATAATTTCTCAAATGCGAAATTTCTTCATCTTTGGACAATAGTTCGTTATTGATATTTTCAGACTCTTTTTTATGAGTGCTTTTTATATTACTAATTTGTTGTTGCAATTTATGAATTGTTGTATTTTGCTTCTCCAATTCTGTTCGATTTTGCATAATTTCTTCCTCTTTGCTAATAAGAATTTTATTCATTTTTTTAAAACTTTTCCATTAATTATGTCATTTTGATCTAAATTCGATGATGAAGTAAGGTGCTTTGAGTGAATGTCTTGCAACATTATCTTATTGGTAAGGTGCTCAAATTCTATGTACTTTTTATTAACATTAATGGTACAAGTACCAATCGATTTCAACTAGGGGTTCCCTAGGACTACAACAACTTCCTTGATTTGTAACACAAAAAAATTGCATTTTGGGGAATACTCATCGATGTTTAATTCTAAATTATTAATCTCATCATCATATTCTTCTGTAAGAGCTCTTTTGACTTCCTCTTATGCAAGTTATATTTTATTTTCCAATTTAATATCAATATAGTTCCAATGACTATCGAGATCAATGGCAATGCTTATGGTCTCATTCAACCTCATTTCCCATTTCACTCCTTATGAAATACTTTTGTTAATACTTTAATATAAAGTAATTGAATATTAATTCCCAATTTTCAAAATACTCCTCATGAAATGCTTCAACTACTTCAACTTCTATATCACTTGCTAATAAGAATATTAAAATAAAAAACCACCTTCCTTTTTGTTTTTATTTTTTAACTTTTTTCCTTATAGTATTTTTCCAATACCATGGGCATGCCACAAGCTTGTAAACCCCTAAAGGTAAAATCAAATTTTTACCATTCTTTTTATTTATTTATTATTTTTCTTCTATTTTTTGTGGCCCCTTAAAAATGGTAAAATGAAAATTTACTCTTCCTTCTTCTTTGAAAATTTTCTTTATTTTTTTTTCTTTTAAATACTTTGTGACTCTTTTCTTTTTTAATTCTTTCTTTTCTATCTTTTTTTTTTAATCATCTTTTCCCTTATTATTATTATTTTTGCCACCAACAAATTTAATTTGCTCACATATCACGGAAACAACGGAAAATTTGACTAAGGCTAGCAAAAATGAAGTGGATATCGTGGTCCACTTCATGAGAACATCATGAATACATAACATAATTCCATATTTCCATAATAAATAATCTTTTATTTACTATCCATTTTACATATTTTCTTGACATCATATGAAATACAACAAGTGTATATAAATACACGTGGGGAATTATAAGTCATGTCCTTGGCAAATGTTACAACTTCTCATAGACTAAAGGTCACGACTTATGATAGACTTATCATTTACATTATAATGTCTATTTACATAATAACAAGCCTATAACATATTATTACATGGTAAGAATTGTAATATACTTTAGGTATATTACATCCAAAATATATTAGAGTGATCCTAGTACATAGTCCTCCCCTTATTTACTCCAACCTAAGTGAGGAAACTCTTATTCATCTTGTTAATTCTAGTTTAATTTTGACATAGAAATATGAAGAAATGGAGAGGTTTTGTAAGTCACAATGGATGTCAACCAAGTTATAGTTCAAACTTGATTAGTATTAGTGATTCAATGAACAATGTTAGTTTTTTTTGAAGTGGAGGTTAAAACATGGCGAGTTAGAGAGGGCCAAAGGGATATTTTTTTCGTCACACCCTAGTAAGTAGTATGGTGAGAGTGCAAATTGGTTAAGCGTTGCACTTACTTGAGTTTTTAGGGAAATGTGATGATGATGCAGGGAAACATTGGTTTCTATGTGAAGTTGTTTCGAATTCCAATACCAACACTAACTTAGAGGAATTTTAGACAACCTTGAGGGTTGAGCCTTGAGGGTGGTATATGAAGTATGTGCAAAGTACACCTATGGGAACCATGAGGACATTGAATGAATTGAGGAAAACTAGTCTCCATGTGAATCCATTTGGAATGTCGAGAATACCACTATCGCTAATGTTATAATACCCTCAAATAGATATCAACATGATATATATTTTATTAATACAATACACATATAAATACATGATCTATGACCTTTGGATTCATCTTCCAAGAGGTCTCTTGGACTCCCGATGGTAGTTCCTATTCACTCATGATTTTAATATTCATCCTCAAGTGAATAATACAAAATACCATAACCCTAATGGATTAGGTTTTCAACACCCCCCCGCTAATCCAAAGGGGTGTATGTGAGTCCAAGTAGAGAGATGAAATCTGGAAGTGAACAACTGCCAACGATTGAATGTACTTTCTGAATATGGTGGTTTTGGGATGACCACAAACCAAATGGCTAGCATAAGATGATGTTTTCTACTAAATGGTGGTTTAGGGAATACCACAAACTCCAGAACTTGGCTCTAAGGCTCATTGGTTCCAAAAACATTTTCTAATTTAGCTATAAGCTGATGTCTTTTGCTAATTGGAAGTGCTCTCAAATGGTGGTTTAAATACGATGACAAACTGTTGTCTACCAGAAGCTGTTAGTCTTCTACTAAATGGTGGTTTAAGGAAGACCAAAAACCAAATCATGGTGATGGAATACAACTCTGACTTTGAATCGCTTGTTCTTGCTCGATTGACAAGTCTTTGAAACTCGAGGCTTGATTGTCAATCACTAATATTATTCCCCCCTATTAGGGCCAAGGTGAAAAGATGAAAATATTTCCACTACAAGATGTGTCAATACTCAAGAATGAATCCTTCGGTATGATCGATATATTTTCTTGGTTGCTGATGACCATTTCCAAGAAGTGATCCACCTATAGTGATCCTTTACTTTTGCAGGTTTATTACATTTAGAACATTTGTATGACGGATGATTATGCATTACACAATGCTCACAAGGATGAAGATCAAAACATTGATCCTCCATGTGACCAACTCGATGACAATGTTGACATTTAGGAATTTGATCTTGAGATGGAGCAGGTGAAAATAAATTTTCTTGAAGGAATCCATCACTCTAGAATATGAATGGTTTGGAATAATTCGGACTATGAGAGGTCACTTCCTTTTTGTATCCAAGGCCTATTCTATGCTTGTTGATGATTTCTTCCCAAGGCTTGGGCTTGGAAAGTGCAAACATAACTTGTATATAACAAACTTCATATTCATTTTAATCTACTTCTAAAGTGGTGTCACTGATTTGATCATGCATTGGCTACTGATAGGAATCATTCTCAAATTCAAAAAGAGAATCATTTTGAACAAGGTCAAGTTCAGAATGTTGATTCTTTTGTTGTATTTCATCTTATTAGAGTTGTGATTCAAGTTGGAGAAATTTTATTGTCCTACAAATCTTGTAAATAGGTTAGAACATTAGTGAGAGTTGCTTTGTCAATTGTAACCATATTGTCAACAATGGAGAGTATTAGAGTATTTAGTATCTCTAATAATTCATTAATTCGAGCTATTTAAATATGGACTTAGACCTCAAAGGCTTTCTTGCAACTCTACCCTTCAACAATGCAAACTCAATAAATGGAGGGTGTCAACTTCCATTGAAAATTAACTCATTTACAATGTAATTCAACGTAATTTAAAAAAAGCATGAGTAAACTTACAAGATTGAATAACACTAACATGCCAGGCTTTTTCGAGTGTTCCATGACAACAATCAGTGACGTATACGTGGATGAATCCTTCTCGAACAACTATGTGAAGAAGAGCTTTAGAGCCTTTTCCACACCAAAAAACATCGATGAAGAGCTTGGTAGTGACATCCCTAACTACACCCAAGACAATCATGACACACAACAGATCCTTTGCCAATAAAAGGCGACTGGTCAAGTCAACTATTTTCTATCATATTTGACTACTTCTACACATCTTACTACCACATGTTTATTTATTCACTTCTACCTTGGGTTCTTCTGATCCTATAGAAAAGGAAGTTTCTACACAAGAGGCACAAACACAAAGAGCTCAGATTGAATATGGTTGCAAATACAATTACAATGAATAAAGGAGACACATCGATGATGATGATGATGATGGGTTTATCAATTCGATTCTCCAAGAATAAAAACAACAAAGAGGAGTGCTCATCATAGGTTCATACCATAATTCCTTAGGAGCTATCGCAAGCACACATGGGAAGTATCTAGTCCTTACAGGGCACACCTAGTTCTCAACCTCCCGAAAACAAGAGAAGAGGCGAAGAACATCAGTGAAGTTTTCGTGAAGCCTTGAAGCAACAATCCATTCAATTACAAGTCCAAAAGGTAGTGGTCCTGGGTTCTACTCTGATTTTCGAATAATTTCATCGATTTTTCAAGACCCAAAGTGAGCCAAAGATTCGAAAGTATGAAGGATAATTCCAAATTGCGAGCAGTGAGAGGTGTTGTGGTAAAGAGAATCATTGGCTGGCCAGGAGTAGTTGTGGCTACACGATTAGTCTCACGACATTCTTCTGCAAACAACGGTTGATTGCCAGGGTTAGGGTTTCTTGGAATATGAGCATAAGAGTAAAATAATTGTGAGATGGTCATATCATATATTTCACCAAAGTGGGCATGAATGGAAGAATCTGATTGCAATATGAGAGATAGACCCAAGGGAATAACTAGAGAGACGTTACAACATGCGGGAGAATTGTGGAGTTAAACTAGGATGCTATAGACAACTACCATAGCTTAATTCAATCCCTAAGAACTATAGGCTTTGATACCAACGTTAGAATACCCTCGAATGGATATCAACGTGATATATTTTATTGACATGATACATATATAAATACATGATCTATGACCTCCAGATTCATCTTCCAAGAGGTCTCTTGGACTCCCGATGGTAGTTCCGATTCACTTGTGACTTTACATTTTCCTTCTCAAGTGAATAATACAAAATACCATAACCCTGATGGATTAGGTTTCCAATAGCCAACACCAAGATAATGGAATTCCAGATGAGATTGAGGGTCAAGTCTTGCAATGGTATATGAAGTATCTGTAGAGTACACCTCCAAGTACCATGTAGACATTGGATTAATTGAGACAATCCTATATCATAAAGTTCTAGAAATTGAATATTGAATAATAGAGTTGTGCTTAGTTGAAAGACATCAAACATGTTGTGCGAGAGAGTGCTTAGAAGTATGATCAATGATTTTGGGCCATGATGGGAAGATTGAATTATTAGATTCACAATAACCCAACATGAGGAGTGGTTTACAGGGGGAGTCTGAATGCTAACAAGGATTCCACTAATCCAACAATTATGGGAATCTAAGAGAAAAGTCTTAGAGTAAGCCAAACTGATTGAGTTGATCGATGGGTATCTAGAGACCACCCATACCCATGCGACATTTGTTTCTAATCCCAACACAACTCTAGAAGTAGCTCAATTATAGGGTTAATTATCTACTTTGTGTAAGCAAATACAAGAATTAGCAAAGCCAAGTTTCCTTGGAGCAACTATAGTGCTCAATGTAAGACGAAGGGTCACTTGGCCAATGATTGTCTTGAGCTAGGAGGTGAGGTTGCACCTAATTCGTCCCTAGGCTGGTTTCTAGGTAGGCCTTTTAACATATATTACAACATTTGTAGGACTTATAGTCAACCTATACATCTATTGTGTCATATCCTTTAGAAGTACTCATTGGAACTCGTGACCTTGTTTTGTGATTTCTTTTGATCTAACACACAACATCAAGAACTGTCGAACATTACAAGCTTTGGAAAATCATTTTTTAGAAGACTTCCTTCTAAGTGGAGGAAAGTAGTAAAAATAATTTTGGGGGTGGTCATGACCAAGGAGGATATAAAGGTGGTTTGGGTGAACATTGAACTAGACTGGCCTGGTGTTATAACAATAATTAGGTAGGGCATATTTTTGGAAATTGTCTCCACCAAAGGAGGTGAGATGTAGCCACTACACTAGCTCAACTTATTGGAAAAATGGGAGTCTCAAGCTACGAAGATAAATGCTAACCTATTTAATTTTGAGCTATGATATGTTGAAGCCAATGGGGGCTTGGAGATAATACGACAATGAGAGGAGGAGATTTCACAAGTGGCGATCAAGTATCTAACATGCCATCATGGATAAAAAAAGTAGCAATGTTGCACTAGACTTTGATGCAATAAAACATAAGTAATATTATGGGGTGAAACTTAATATTATGCAAGAAGCAATGGTTTCCACAAAGTAAGGTGCCAATGTCGCCTCCCAAGTACCTATCACCAGTCCTAGGAATGTGAAGAGGTGTTGTAGACCAAAACCCATTTTGATTGGAGAGGGATTAATGGAGTCTACCCATGGCTTCTTTAGAGATTTTGTCAAATTGTTGGATATTGCGCATTTATCTTGAAGGTTGCATACACATTCAAGCAACTAATCAAGGGGAAGACGATGAGATTAATGCACCCCTTCTTGAAAGGCACACCCAAAGGGTGTGTAAAGAATAGGATGAGAACTAGTCAAGAATTTTTGTTGACCGTTGAGATTATTGGAGATGAAGTGAAGGATGTCATGTTAGACTTGAGGCATGCTGTGAACGTCCCACCGAAGAAGTCTTGGAAAACAATGGGGATCCCTAGGTTGGTTTATTCTCTAATCCAATTGCACCTCATAACCAGAATAGGATTTATCCTATTGGAAGGTTGGAAAATGTTGAAATTAACCTTGTGGGTTCAAAATAGTTGTGAATTTGGAAGCAATTGAAATTCTAGATGAGAAGGAAATTTACCCAATGTTTTTAGGAATTGAATGGGCATATGAAAAATGATGCCAGTGATTAACTTCTAGAAAGGAAAAAAGTTAATTAAGGTAAATTGCACATGAGCGGTGTATCCTATTGACCTGCAAGGGGGACCTATTATCACCCTAATTTTTCTCATTTGTGACATTTAAGTGATCATACAAAGAAACACCATAGATTAGCATGCACATCACTCAACACTATAAAGTGCATGCTTTATAGGATATTTATACACCTCAAGCAACTCCAAACCTTTAGTTGAACATTTATTAGATTGTACAAATTATCCCTTTATACTCACACCTATCACACTTAAAAAGCTTTGATACTCATGCAATCCTTGTAAATCCATAAATCTAGGATTCTTGCATCCTGTAAATGACAAAGGACACTTATAAACATGTCGTTGAACTTAATTCTAGTTATGATGCAGGAGCATCGCTCCACCTCAACAAATGCGCTAGCACACCAACGCACAAACACACAATGGAGGAAGGGAGAGGCATTAAACCTCCCATTTTTAAATTTGAAATAATCCTATACAGATTTTTGTGTTGTAAGATTGTAAATTCCAGACCATGCCTTTTTACAGGTAGTGGTTGGATTGCCTTAAAGGGTTGCTTGTAGTAGGCCTAGATCATAGTCAATCCCAGGAATTTTTTTATGAAAACTTCAATGTAATAGTTGAGGTTAGGTGAGAGAGGACGAGCTCACAGAGCCCCTCTTTTGTAAGGAGATCTTGTATTAGATTTTGTATAGGAAGGAAAACAGATAGAGAAAGATAGAGAGGTATGGGTAGAGAGGCCTTAGGAGGTCTTAGAAGTTCTGAGAGAGAGCTTGAGAGAACGGGGATTTTGTTATAGTCCAGTTTTGTACACATCTGTATAGATACACATATATAATATAAAAACAATTTTTCCTACATATTGTTGTTCATGTGTTTACGTGTTTCAGGAATGAATGATGTAGATGTATGATAGGTATCATTTATAGTAGGAAGATATATTTCTCTATCTTTTTTTGAGTTTGTTATATCATTCTAGGTTCTTTAGGCTATGCAAGGAGTGCACAACAAAACATCGAAGGTTTTGTAGCCAGCACAAGGATTGTGCATTTGAATCTCTATTGAATTGACTTTAGAGGAGAACGTGCAAGGAGGGCACACCAGGATAATTTACAGACTCAAGAGAAGCCTCAGAGTTTCTGGATACTCTGGAGGTAAGATTGTGCAGAGAAGACGCAGAAAGACATAATTATTGAAGGTTATGTTGAGCTCTGCCAGGTGGGCATCGAGCGAGTGCAAAGAGTGCACCAGAGGAATCTGTTTCGAGTTCTAAGAAAAGAGAAGTGTCTAGGAGGAGACACTCACAGAGTTGTTGAACACTCTGTCGGCTCAGCAAAGAGTGCTTGAGCATAAGTCACTAGGAGGGCACTTATATCCCTTCAAGAAAAGAAAGAGATAGAGTTACTGAATTCTCTATAGGCTCAGCAAGGTGTGCTTGAGCATAAGTTGTCAAGAGGGCACTTATATCCTTTCTAGGAGAGAAAGGGGCAGAGTTACTGAATACTCTGTGAGTAGAAGCTCTGCAAGGAGTTCATCGAGCAGGAGAATGCTAGGAGGTCGAGAACAATTTCTTTTGAAGAGATCCTTCGGATCTGAGTTTGAAAAAATCCTAGAAACTCAAACAGTGTGTGGGAGATTGAAATCATCGAGTAAATCAAGCTCATAAGAGATAACACTTTTCAAAAGCGCAAGTGAGACCAAGAGTTGAGTCCGCAGGGAGAAGTTCGAAGGCTGAGACCTTCGAATGACTAGAAATATTCTAAGTCAGAAGATCAAATTCAGGAGAGTTAGCGCCAAAGGATTTGGCTGAGACTCGTTAATGAGGCGAACAAACGACAGAGAATCTTAAGAAGCGTCAATATCCGACAACTGTCAGATCAAGAGACGTTGCAAGGAGGATAAAGGTGAGAGTCATTCAACTCTCAAATCCCAGGAGGAATGGGAGTCATCGATCTAGAAGAGATCTGAACTGGTGGTTCATTTCGCGGGATCGGATATCGAGAGTTGGGAGGACAAAAGTCCTTAGTTTTCAAAGTTGCAACATGTGAAATCGCGATTTGATCGCAACCATAGATTGTGGGAAGATTTGGACCATCTGATCAGAGTCCAGACATGCGAGAACATGCACAGGAGGAGATCAGATTTGGACCGTTGGATCTGAGTGCATGGATGGATAGTCATTGGATCCAGAGGAAGGTGCACGAGAGAAGTTCCGAAACGATCGAAACCGTCCATCATCAGAGGTGATAAGTGGTAGTAGATCCGTGGTGTTTGTGGAACCGAACACCGAAAGATTTGCAAGGAGCAGAGGAGTAAATTTGCAAAAGACAAAGATGCGAAATCATCCTGGACCATTGGATCCAGAAGGACAAGTGGCAAAGATCCACACACGTCGGAGAATCGGGAATCGGGAGAAACAGAGGAAGCTACTTCCAAAAGTCCCGAAAGGTGAAGTCCCGAAATCATCAGGACCGTCCATCGGAGGGGACGCGTGGCAACCGATCAACATTTCGCTGACTCGTGACTTAGGGAAATCAAAGGGAAATTTTGTGAAAACTCGCGAAACGCGAATTCACGATATCAAATCTGAGCCGTTGGATCGAGTCAGGCTGTGGGCCATCGATCCGAAGCATTGACATTTCGACATTTCGGGAGTTGGATGTTCGAAGGAAAGAACCATCCCAAAGTCCCGAGTCACGAAGTTCTGACTTCACAAAGGAGGAACGTGGACCGTTGGATTGCGGGATAGTGAGAGCTGTTGATCTAATGCAGGAGAATTTCAACATTTTGGGAGTTGGGAGAGTGAAGGTGAATCTCCTTGGGAATTCCCAATACACGAAATCTCGATGCACTTGAAGGTTAGGTTCCAGGTCGTGGCCGAGGGCCACATCAGGAGGATTTAAGGGAGGAGCTAAGGACCATTAAGCCCTTTTCGGGGTTTTGGGACTTGGAGGAGTCGGGTGTCTTGGAATGAAAAGCCTCGACATTGTGAAACACGACACGCTTATTGTGCAGGTCTATGGTCACAGGGTTGTGGTCACGTGAAGGAGCTCACGCCTAGTGCTTGTTCGCGCGGGCTGAGTTCAGTAGAAGGACCTATGGATTTGATTCAAGGTTTCAGGAGGGAATTGAAGAGCCAAAATGGCTCGAGAATAGGAACGATACAGAGACTAGGAGGTCGCTAAACCCCTCTAAGGGAGGGGGGTTGCATCAGGTTGTATCAGAGCTGATTTTCGTCTGTAGACTTCAGGCGAAAGAGAAAGAGGAGAAGACTGCATTTTGTTTGCAGACATCAGACAAGAAAGAGGTGAAAGGAGATAATCTAGTAACATTAGATGATATCAAAGGTTCAATTTTTCCCGTAGACAGCGGGTGAAGGAAGCAGAGTACTGATGTTCTGGGAGAAGGTTGTTGCATGGACGTAGTAGAAAACATTCAAACAACCAGGTGAGCTGTAAAAGAAGATGGATATGCTCTCGAATGTAGAGTGATCCATAGACTTGCTGACAGGGCACGCAGAAGGTGAAAATGGCTACTGAAGGCCATGAGCATGGTCGAAGAGAAGGCCACAAGTAGTAAAGAAATCTAGAGATGGATCTAGAGCTCATTGAGATAAGAGCAAGGATGGATCAACTTTCATTTCAAATACAACAAGATGCAAAGATACATTGGGTGTATGAATGGCCCATGAGGAAGAAGGTGAAATGGCAAGTAAATGAATTGTTGGCCAGAGAACAATGAAGGCTGATGAGAAGGTGGATAAGGCTTGCTGAAAACCTTAGTGAACCAGAGGAGGAACTGATTCACATATGTGAACCTGAGACTGGGAGAAATCTCAACGATGAGGAGGAGAAAGAGAGATCAGATTAAGATCTCATAAACTGCCAGGTGGGCAGAAATGGACTTTCAAATTGCCAGGTGGGAAATGGAAAGAGGCCAGGTGGAGGTATCGAATATTACTAGGGGAGTAGTGTCGAAAGTTCAGATTGCCAAGTGGACAACGAGATGGGATAAATTGATCTCATAGACTGTCAGGTGGGCAGCAGAAAATTCCCAAATTGCCAGGTAGGAAGGGAGAAGGAGATGAGACTATTTGAAAGTATCGAGAGATCAGAAGTGAGTTCATGTTAGCAAGGAGTGTTGATAGGAGAAGCTTCATATGGATTTGAAGACCATGTGAATGAAGATGATGACAAGTTAAAAACTTTCACCATCACAAAGGAGGAGGATCAGAGGAGTATTTTGATTATTGAAGGGATCAAGATATTCCTACCAAACAACCAAGTAGAGAACAATGCACATAATGAAAGTGAAGCAGAAGAAGAAAGACAACCAACATAAACTGTCAAAGAGGAAGAAATAGAGAAGACACTGATGTCTACCCCAACAGAAGGAGAAGAGCATTCAACCGAATTGCTCAGAATTTTCAGCCAGGAGGCTGAACAGAAGATGGCTGCAACACTGAAGCCTGCAGAAGAAGGGGAAGTAGACATCATGGAATTTTCTGATCTGTATGAATAATTGGAAGCCCTAGAGAGAAGGGTAATGGTGCAAAGCTTGCACATCCAATAGGTCAAGTTGGAGACAAATAGAGGAACATACCAGCCAGAGGAACAGTTGGAGGAAGCTGGAGACATACTAGTAGGAGAACTGGCAGAGGCAATCAACAAAGAGGAGCTGAATAGAGGAGAACCTGCCATAGCAGTAGGGAAGAAGAAACATAAGAGGAAAAAGAAGCAACAACAACAACATAGCTAGAGAGGAGCAAGAGCACAACTCCAGAAGAGAATTTGGGATCCAGGTGGATTTCAACATTGGAGAAGGGGAGCTCATGAGCAGGAGCTCATGTTTTTCCTAGCACGGGAGTATGATGCAGGAGCATCGCTCCACCTCAACAAATGTGCCAACACACCATCACACAAACACACAGTGGAGGAAGGGAGAGGCATTAAACTTCCCATTTTTTAATTTGAAATAATCCTATACGGATTTTTGTGTTGTAAGATTGTAAATTCTAGACCATGCCTTTGTACAGGTAGTGGTTAGATTGCCTCAAAGGGTTGTTTGTAGCAGGCCCAGATCGTATTCAGGCCTGGGAAAATATTTATGAAAACTTCAATGTAATAGATGAGGTTAGGTGAGGGAGGACGAGCTTGCAGGGCCCCTCTTTTGTAAGGAGATCTTGTATCAGATTTCAGATAGGAAGGCATACAGACAAAGAAAGATAGAGATGTCTGGGTAGAGAGGCCTTAGGAGCTCTTAGAAGACCCGAGAGAGAGCTTGTGATAATGAGGACTTTGTTACAGTCCATTTTTGTATACATCTGTATAGATACACAGATATAATAGAAAAGCAATTTTTCCTGCATATTGTTGTTCATGTGTTTATGTGTTTCATGAATGAATGTTGTAGATGTATGATAGGTTTCATTTACAGTAGGAAGATAGATTTATCTATCTTTGTTTGAGTTTGTTATATCATTCTGGGTTCTTTAGGCTGTGCAAGGAGTGCACAACAAAACTTCCGAGGTTTTGTAGCTAGCACAAAGAGTCTGCATTTGAATGTCTATCCAATTGAGTTCAGAGGAGAATTTTCCAAGAGGGAACACCAAGATAATTTATAGACTCAAGAGAATCCTCAAAGTTACTGGATACTCTGGAGGTAAGACTGTGCAGAGAAGGCACAGAAAGACAAAATTATTGAAGGTTCTGTAGAGCTCTGCCAGGTGGGCATCGAGCGAGTGCAAAGAGTGCACTAGAGGACTCTGTTTTGAGTTCTAAGAAAAGAGAAGTGCCCACGAGGA
This sequence comes from Picea engelmannii, assembly GCA_009831015.1. NCBI lineage: Eukaryota > Viridiplantae > Streptophyta > Pinopsida > Pinales > Pinaceae > Picea > Picea engelmannii. The sequence goes on from ML827887.1 coordinate 24,501, forward strand.
GACACTCACAGAGTTGTTGAACACTCTATTGGCTCAACAAAGAGTGCTTGAGAATAAGTCGCCAGGAGGGCACTTATATCCCTTCAAGGAAAGAAAGAGACAGAGTTACTGAATACTCTGTAGGCTCAACAAGGTGTGCTTGAGCATAAGTTGTCAAGATGACACTTATATCCTTTCTAGGAGAGAAAGGGGTAGAGTTATTGAATACTCTGTGAGTAGAAGCTCTGCAAGGAGCACATCGAGCAGGAGAACGCCAGGAGGGTGAGAAGAATTTATTTTGAATAAATCCTTCGGATCTGAGTTTGAAAAAATCCCAGAAATGAAAATAGTGCGTGGGAGATCGAAATCATCGAGGAAATCAAGCTTAGAAGAGATAATACTTTTCAGAAGCGCAAGTGAGACCAAGAGTTGAGTCGACAGGGAGAAGTTCGAAGGCTGAGACCTTCGAACGACTGGAAATATTCTAAGTCAGAAGATCAAAGTTCAAGAGAATTAGTGCCAAAGGATTTGGATGAGACTCGTTAAGGAGGTGAACAGACGATAGAGAATCTTCGAAGAAGAAGCGTTAATAGGCAACAACCGTCAGATCAAGAGAAGATGCAAGGAGGATAAAGGTGAGAGTCATTCAACTCTCAAAGCCCAAGAGGAATGGGAGCCGCCGATCCAGAAGAGATCTGAACCGGTGGTTCATTTCGCGGGATCGGATATCGGGAGTTGGGAGGACATAAGTCCTTAGTTTTCAAAGTTGTGAAATGCAAAATCGCGATTCGATTGCAACCGTAGATTGTGGGAAGATTTGGACCATCTGATTAGAGTCCAGACAGGCAAGAACGTGCATAGGAAGAGATCAGATCTGGACTGTTGGATCTGAGCGCGTGGACCAACAATCATTGGATTCGAAGGAAGGTGTACGAGAGAAGTTCTGAAATGATCGGAACCATCCATCATCAGAGGTGACAGGTGGCAACAGATCCGGGGTGTTCGTGGAACCGAACATCAGAATATTTGCAAGGAGCAAAGGAATAAATTCGCGAAAGTCGAAGTCGCGAAATCATCCTGGACCATTGGATCCGGAAGGACAGGTGGCGAATATCCACACACTTCGGAGAATAGGGAATCGAGAGAAACAGAGGAAGCTACTTCCAAAAGTCTCGAAAGGCGAATTCCCAAAATCATTAGGACCGTCCATTAGAGGGGACACATGGCAGCCGATCAACATTTCTCTGACTCGTGACTTAGGGAAGTCGAAGGGAAAGTTTGCGAAAACTCGCGAAATGTGAATTTGCGATATCAAATCTGAGTCGTTGGATCGAGTCAGGTTGTGGGCCGTTGATCCGAAGCATCGACATTTCGGCATTTTGGGAGTCGGAGGTTCGAAGGAAAGAACCATCCCAAAGTCCCGAGTCACGAAGTTGCAACTTCATGAAGGAGGAACGTGGACCGTTGGATCGCGGGATAGTGAGAGCCGTTGATCTAACACAGGAGAATTTCGACATTTCAGGAGTCAGGAGAACGAACGTGAATCGCCTCAAAAATATTCGATACATGAAATCTCGATGCGCTCGAAGGTTGGGTCCGAGGTCGTGGTTAAGGGTCACATCAGGAGGATTTAAGGGAGGAGATGAGCACTGTTAAGCCCTTTTCGGGGTTTTGGGACTTGGAGGAGTCAGGTGTCTTGGAATGAAAATCCCCGACATCACGAAACGTGATGCACCTATCATTTAGGCCTGTGGTCACATGAAGGAGCTCACGCCTAGTGCTTGTCCGCACGGGTTGAGTTCAATAGAAGGATTTGATTCAAGGTTCCAGCAGGGAATTGAAGAGCCATAATGGCTCGAGAATATGAACGATCCAGAGATCGGGAGGTTGCAGAACCCTGTTAGGGGAGGGGGGCTGCATCGAGTTACATGTACGATCTCATTAATAATTGGGCATTTGTCCCTCCTTTTGTTCATATCAAGCACATGGACACACATACTTGAAGTAAGGGCATTCCCATTGGAATGGGTTCAACTTTCATCACCAGTTCAATCTATAAATAGAATCCTTGGCCATACATTTGAGATGAATAATTGAGAATAACTTTATGATGGTGGATTGAACCTAGAGGATGAGTAGTGCATTGCCTCCATTAACTATCCATTGCATTTACTTACCTTTATGTTGCCTATTTGCACCTCCAAAGTGACCATCCACAAGGAGAAGTGTTGCTTGTTTGTCTTCGAAGGTTGAGATTGAGTACTTTTGGAGGATAAAAGGACCCTCCCAGGAAGAATATTGTAGCCCAGTTACTACAAGCCTCTCCCCATATGATATTATTTAGCTGTTATTTCTTTTTTCATTGGAATAAAATCAACTTCTCTCCTCCCAAAATGTTGTTTAAATGTCGTTTAGATTATTGATATTTAATGTTTAATGCTTTAATGGTTTTTATACATACTAGAGGATTAAATGATTGTTTATATTCCTATCCATTTACTTTTTCTATGTACTCCTTGTTATAACATTCTGATATGATAGGAGTTTTGGTACTTCTATGCACAAAAACACTACCAACACAAGGGGGAGTTGCAAAGGCAACAAGTCCTTGCCTTTTCCTAGTTGAGATTCAGAACAAGAGATTGAAATTTGTATTTTTAATTAGTGTGCCACTTCAAAGTTAAGTTGTCTGATAGAGCATTTGTTTCCACCCAACAAGTGCCATTGCAAGAAATATGTTTTAGCCCAACATGTGTCACGTGGAATTGGAAGTTATGACCACCTTAATGGTAACCAATCAAAGGGATAAACGCTAGGAGCAATAGCCTAACACATGTTTTATGGAAAAATACAAGTGTTATTTGCAGGTGGACACATTTTCTCCAGGGATGTGGGCATTGAGGAGTTGTAAGAGCAAAGGCACAAATTCAAAGAGGTGAAGTTGTAAGAGCAATGACACAAGTTCAAAGAAGCCTCTCGCCTGTCGATAATTGCTAAGGTGTAGAGACAATTCCTATAGGAGATGTTGTCTAGAAACCACTAAAGATGAAGATGGTATCTGAAATGGTATTAAACAATTAAAATATTAGGATCCCGCTTTTGGAATATTTTTGTTTGCATGAGACTCGACAACCTTACACATCTTGTTTTAGTTTACACATGCATGAAGCGACTGTATTATCCAGGATACTAGTACAATAATGATATTGATCCATTCATTTCACATATTTAAAAATAAAAATTCATACACCCATACAATATGGGTAATATCATGAAGGTGGATAACACTTTTGTGAGAATGGGGGCGAAAAAATTGTTAGAATCATTTTTTTCGGCCGAAAACGTATAGTTTTCGGTCGAAACATTGCACGTCAAATCGAACGACACACGAACAACATCCTCGGCTTTCGTGTAATAAACATGGTAGCCAATTTTATTTTATTTTATTTATTTTTTCGGTAGCAGATAGTTTGGTTGAAAAAAAATTTCGATCGAAAAAATACATTATATATGACAGGCCTTTCGTTCCACTGTTACTTTACAGACATTCTAGGTGAACGTTGGCGTTTTAGAATGCGTTGGAGTTGGCGACTAATCCAGGGCGTTCACAGCTAATCCAGGCTGTTCACAACAAACTTGGGCATAGGGCATTGGCGGGTGGCAAATCTAAGTATGTTCGTTTTTAATTTTGTAGAATTATGTTTTCGTTTGGCACATAGGCCATATGGCACTCTGTATCAACCTTGACTTTTTTTGTCACCAGTGTATTAGTTCAACAAAGGGATAACTATTGTAAGCACATCATCTATTATGTTATTGAAAACATATTGGGACCATCATACTTCTACAACCATGGTGATAAGTTGGCCTTGGCCATGGTCCATTCAATGTAAAATATTTTCCACTGCATCCTTCTTTACTAAATCAAAGTTGTAGCCAATTCAAATCCTATATGTAACATCTTTGGATTTTAACTAATTAATGATAATCTCACTCATTGGATAGTCATGCTCCAAGAGTTTTATTTTGAATTTACTACCCGCAAGAGTAAGAAGGTTTTGGCACTCATTGAATTCATCATTGTTCTCCTTACTTGTGTAGTAGACCCACCTCTTAACAATTGTTTACTTGATGAGAACCTTTTTCTTATATCATCATAGAAACCATGGTATGACATAATTTTTATTTCTCTTCGCACACATAATTTTTTCCTCCATCTCTCTTTTGAAGATTGTTAATGGTGTTACCACACAATCTAGCATCAAGTGCAAATCCTTCACAAGGCACTTAAACTAGTGGAACATGGAAAATGTTACCACTATCACCTGGGAAACAACTTCCCTATCTTTAGTGAAGGAGTGGAGTCCAACACAAGGGAGGCTTCCCTAGTAGCCTCAAAGAATCCTTAGGCAAGACACAATCAAGTCTAGTCCCTCTAGGGGTGACTACTCAAACCACCATCGATGAAATAATATAGACAAAGTAAGGATGAGGTGGTGAGACAAAGCAATTTCCAAATTTGAGGAGGTGAGGATTGAGGTCAATCTAAGAGTTATTCCAAGTCAAGTCAAGGCTCAAGAGGATCTCCAAACACTATAACTCTAGAAAAATCCTAGGGCCGTTGTAAAAATTTGAAAAAATATATCTACTCACATCAATAAATAAGTTCTTACAACAACAAATAAACTATCCCTTTGACACATAATAATTCAATGATTAAAGAGGGATAAAACATGAGATAAATTAAGGCTTCATCAACTAACGAAATCAGAAAATAAAGGGGGATATAATAGCCCTAAAATCCTAGATGTTTTTTGATAAAGGGATGTAATGAAACTTCAAAAATACAAATTAGGATTTTAGCAATGTTTATTAGGTCAACAATATGCATAAAAGTCAAAATTTCTGTTGGTTGGGGACCCTGATTATCTTCTTAATTCAAAGGTCTTGTTTCCATCCGTGTTTGGACCCCATTTCTTGATGGGTGTGTGTGTGGGGGATTCCCCCCCACATCTGGAGTAGGGGGGAGGGGGAGCGGGGGGTGCAAAGACATTTTATGGAGCCCCCCTTGGCAGGGGATTTGGGGGCAGTATCCACGGAGTGAAATTCTAGGAAAAACTGCCTTGTAAAATATAGTAATTTCATAGTCAATTTGGACCATTCATTATAAGGTCGCAGATCTGATGGTAGAAGTTATGTTAGGGTTTTTTACCTAGAAGGAAACCATCTTTTATGAGAGAATTGTATTGTGACTATGTATGTGTGTGAATATTGTATTATGAGAGAGGAGACTATGAGAGAAAGAAGATGAAGTTACAACGGGAATGTTGTAGGTTGCATCCTTTCATTTGCTAGATAATAATAAAGGAAGGACCTGGAAATTTCTCTGGTGGACATAGCCCACCTTGGGTGAACCACATATATCTATGTCTCTATTATATTTTGTATCTTATATGTCTTATTTCCGGATTTGTTTTATTTTATTGTTTCACGATCTTGTTTTTCTAACAACTGGTATCAGAGCGAACTTGTAGGAAAATAGGGTTTTTGGCTCGAGTGGGAGTAATGGAAGAAGATGAAAAGTTTAAGGTCGAGAAATTTAACAGTCAAAAATGTCAGTTATGGAAGATGTAGATGGAATATTATTTATATCAAAAGGATATTTACCTACTATTGGGCAGAAAATCAAAGCAATCGACGAGTATGAAGGATGAAGAATGAGAGATTCTTGATAGAAAGACACTAAAAACAATACGACTGTCCCTGGCAGCGTCAGTGGCTTTCAATATTTTGAAAGAAAAGACAATAGAGGATTTGATGAACACATTGGCTAAACTATATGAAAACCCTTAACTTCCAACAAGGTATTTCTAATTAATCAATTATTTAATATGGAGATGTCAGAAGATGGGTCTGTTTCCGATCATTTAAATGAATTCAATATGGTTACTAATCAACTAAGTTCTGTAAAAGTGGAGTTTGATGATGAGGTTAGAGCTCTTCTAATCTTATGCTCATTGCCAAAAAGCTAGAACATATTGGTCATGGCTGTAAGTAACTTTGTCTCTAGTTCAAACACTCTGAAATATGATGATCTTGTTGGTGTTATCCTTAGCAAGGAAATGTGATGAAAAATCAAAGGTGAGACATCGGGTAATGCATTGGCCATGAATAATAGGGGAAGACAAAGGGAAAGAGGAAAGAGTCCAGGAAACTATAGGAAGTCATAGAAGGGTAGATCCAAATCTAGACTAGGAAAGATAGAGTGTTGGAATTGTGGGAAGAAATGACATATGAAGAAAGACTGTAGATCTCCAAAGAAACAAAGAGATGGACATCAAGAGAAAAATCAAGAGGCAAATGTAAAAGGTGATGTGTTACAAGATGCTTTGATTATTTCTTTAGATAATATTACTGAAACTTGGGTAGTAGATTCAGGGGCTTCATTTCATGCCACACCCCATAGGAAATATTTTCAAGATTATGTTCAAGGTGATTTTGGATAGGTTTATTTGGGTGATGATGAACCGTGTCAATTGTTGGAATGGGTAAGGTACAAATAAAGAAAAAGAATGGAAACCAATGGTTACTGAAAGAATTGAGATATATACCAAATTTGAGAATACATCTAATTTCAACAGGACAATTGGAAAGTGAAGGCTGTATATCTACATTTATAGATAAGGCATGGAAGGTCACTAAAGGATCACTAGTAATGTAAAAAAGAGATAAGGTACGTACATTGTATTTATGTACTGGTAATTTTGACTCTTCAATCTCTTTAGCTTCTACAGGTGTGGATACAACACTGTGACATCATAGGCTTGGGAACATGAGTGAGAAGGGGATGCAGATACTTCACAAAAGGGATTTATTGCCAGATATTAAACAAGTTGATTTGGATTTATGTGAACATTATGTTTATGGAAAACAAAAGAGAGTCAAATTTCTCAGGGTTGGAAAGGAAAAGTAGAGTCAAAAGTTAGAGCTTGTGCATACAAATGTATGGGGACTAGCTCAGGTATAATCTCTTGGTGGATCTCATTATTATGTTACTTTTATTGATTATGCAACTAGAAAAATTTGGGTTTATTGCATTTGACAAAAATCTGATGTTTTTGACACTTTTAAGAAATAGAAATCTTTGGTTGAGAATGAAACAAGAAAAAAGTTGAAGTGTCTTAGATGAGGCAATGGAGGTGAATACTGCAACAAGGTGTTTGATGATTATTGTTCATACCATAAGATTTATAGAGAGAATATAGTTCCAATAATGCCACAAGAAAATGGTGTTTCAGAAAGGATGAACATGACAATCATGGAACGTGCAAGGAATATGAGATTGCATGTTGGGTTGCCCTTACAGTTCTGGGAAGGTGTTGTGGATAGTGCTATTTACTTATTAAATAGAGAGCCTAAAGTTCCTTGGATGATGACATTCCAGAGGAGGCATTGACAGGTAAAAAGGTAAATTACTCATTTCTGAAGACTTTCGACTGTGAAGCCTTTGTCCATATTGATAAAGAAAACATAACAAAGCTTGAGGTATAATCCAAGAAGTGCTCCTCTATTAGATACAATGTTTACGATTTTGGTTATTTATTATGGGATTATGAAAATCATAAAATAATTAGGAGTAGAGATGTGGTATTCAATGAAAAGGTACCATCTGAATCGTTCTAGAAAAAAAGTTATAGAGAAAATGGTAAGATGACCTGTAAATAACATACCTTAGAACACATCACCAAAAGACTTCATCTTCCCTTGAAATCCGACCTTCTTTACTTTTGATTTCCTTTGAAATTTGACTTGTGTATCAAATGAATGTATAATTATATTTATTTATACTATTTATGTCACTTCTTTTTAACATTAGGGTCGATCTGACACTTTATTATTTTGTAATTATTTTCTTTAATTATCTTCAGGGCCTACATGTACTTCCTTCTTCAATTCACTTTGTCATCTTCAAAAATTCATTTCTCCTCAACCATGAGGATCCACGTGACGTGCCACATACCACTGGAAACAACATGATGTATACTATCCATCCATGGGTTTTGTATATGCATGTGCATTGTCCTTTATGTCCAAATACCTTCATCAATCTTGCGGTCCAAAGCTAATGACTAGGGTTGAAATCAATGACAACAACCAATCTTCCAACAATCTCATCTTTTGTCATTGATGGCAACACTCATGCTCCCCCTATCAACATGATCCCTATTTCTCTCTTCCTTTGACATCAATGGAAAAGGGTAGGACTTCTCCCCCTGAGTTCAATGGCATTAGGTGACCTTCTTCTTTGGGGCTTCTCCCCCTGAACACGTGGCACTCAATAATACTTAATCCTTATTTTTGGTCTTTGGGAATTTTTCTTCCTTAGAATCATTTTGCGTGGCTTCTGTATTCTCTCTCTTTTTCATGTCTAGGACGTATATGTTGTTTGGTTTTCTTGTTGCAGTTGTAACCAATCTTCCTGAGTTATTTTCTCTGATTTTACATTTTCGGGAGTCAAACGTAAGAGTGTATCATTGATCACACATTTTACTAACACTGAGTAGATTATGCTTCAAGTCTTCAACCAATAGGACATTCTTTGCTTTTACAT